>JAYESA010000018.1:73334123-73609123 GCA_036927795.1 Iris macrosiphon
CATAACAATGCCCCAGAGGGGATATCTCACATGTCATGGTTTCCTTTCTTGCTTTGCGCTTGTGCTTGATCATGTCATGTAAGTCAGGCGAGGGATGATTTACCTTTGCACCCTCCTTGTGAGCACGGGTAGATCGAGCACATGGGTGTGTAGGTTATGTTTTTGCTCCCTGACCTAGTGTTCATAGAAAAACTTTCCCCAAGTCACTGATGGAAGACTTTTGAGACTGACCCTATCTCCGTGCCACTGCGGGCTGGGCGCAAGGATAGTTCTTGTACAGCTTTTCGTCTCGGGCACGCGTAATAGTTAGCGGTACGTGCTGATGGTCAGCAAGATGAGTCATTGTCTGAGCTTGGCGCTCTCGCACTTCCCTAGACTTTTTCGTCTTTGCACGAACTGGTGCATAGTATGAGGAGTCCAAGTTTGTCCCTTCGTTAGAGTGGCGCATGGAGTCAGCACCGAATGAGAGTCTGTCGAAGACAGAGCTTTTAATGCCATCAGGATCGCATAAAACTACCTGTCTGTAGCTGCAATTGGGTACCGCATAGTTCTTCTTCTACGATCTTCGCTGTGGGCGCATGGACCGTTCCTCAGCCCCCAAACTTCTGGCATCATAGTATTTTACTCTGCCATAGTCCAAGTGTTGAGAGGCCTTCTCCTCAGACGCAGCTACTACATGGACAGGGACGGACTGGGTGGATGCATAACTTGCATCCTCGGCTACAAGGAGAGAGACAGGAAGTGCATGCTCCGTAATTGGGCGAGGCACATTGACCATTGATTCCCAACCAGTATCTTCTGGGTCGAATCCAGTTTTGTCGTATCGAATTATGTCACAATCTTCTCATCAGTGGAGAAGGAAGCCCCCAGCAATATCGCCCCCTTGTTTGTCATTGATGCAAGCTTGAACAAGCTTTGTTGTTTAACAAACAAAAGAGTATAGAGAAATCTTAGACAAAAAATCTTAGTATAATATTTTTTTATTCTGGAGAATGTGACGATGGAGATCAAGTACTGCATCGACTGTCATGCCCCAATCCCAAAATACGTAGGACCAGGAATACGTAAGCATGTCAGCCGTATGTATATGGCAATTCCAATATACGGATACCATAATACACACGTACATTGTAATATGAATATTAACTCACATGTGGTATATATATTGTCACAAGTCACAGGGCATAACTAGATCTCATCCACAGAATCAAATAACCAATCAACTATATAACTGAATCAAGTCTAAAATGCTTGATAAGAACAAGTAGTTGGGTGGAGACAAATCTACTACTAATCTAGAATATAAGAGAAACAAAATAAGTACATCTAATGAACAATGAGACTCGAAGAGAGACCTCCTCGAAAGAGAATAGAGTAGCTAGTCCTGATCCGTGCTCCTGCAAATAGTCATGATCGTCTACACCTGAAAAGAGACCAGGTCCTCAGAGGGACGTAACAAGATATATAGAAGCATGCCAATTGAATACAGTAAAACATGCATAATAGATAGAAAATATATAAGTAAGTTGTACTAGACAATCTATGTGAAAATGCATAATGAGGACAACCATTTCGACGTATGGGTAGGTGTAGGATACTCTATCTATCTCACAACTCACACACACGTCCATAAACATCTGAAGCCGTCATACCTCGAGGGTAGCAACCATCGGGACACCAGAAATTGACATACCTCGAGGGTAGCGACCAACGTGACCCAACTATCGTAGTGCGTGCTAGTTACTACGGTTTACCAGAGTGGGTAGCCCATACGCCTACTGATTGTCCTCCCCTCCCATGATACTATGTGTCAAGTGTGTGTCAACATATATAGTATATAATTATGACTGAAAGAAAACACATATATAATGAATATATAAAAATATAATAAGCATGCAAAGTACAATAAGCAATTTGGCAAGGTATCTTGCCTGGCAAGAAAGCTGTAAAGTGTAAGCGTCCAAACGTCAAGCACAAGGGATCAGAACTATGGCATCAGAATGATCGTCTCCGGATGCTGAAATAAACATCACCAACATTCCCAGAATAAGTGAGATAGCTAGAAAACAGTACCCTTTCGTCCAATTTGGACACAGGGGCAAAACAATAATTTTGGGTCAAAGCGGGGCCCACTTGTGGCCCACTTTGCATCGAAAAGCGTACCAGAGGTAAAGGTCTCTAAATGGAATAAATTATTGGTCAAACAAATTTTAAACGTTGATACAAACTCAATAGTATGTCCAATTTTGGATTCTGGTGAGCCGATCACAAATTCATCATTCAAGTCAAACCGTGGGGCCCGCGAATATACGGCTTGGTCAACTGTCTCAGAATTACGTGAAACTTGGGTCACAGGACCAGCGTGATCCCACAAATACAATGGCGTAAGTTTCGTCATATTCTGATGAGCATACACAAAATAGGATAGTATTTTACAAAAGTCGCGATATGGGGACTTTTTACGGATACGGGTTGATTCCGACGCGCACACGTCCGAATCAATTTCTGTGAAAGCCTACACGTTAGGACATACCATACACGCCTTTTAGTGCAACTGGTATACGACGAGGCGGTCCCGTTTGGCGGGGTACACTCCGTATCACAAAATTTTAGTTTTGAAAAATCAATTTTTTTGTCGTTTTGGAGGCCGAATAATTTAACAATTAAAGAAAACTAGTAAAAAGTAAAAGAACAAAAATATTCTCGGTTATATAAAGAAGAAAACTCTTCAATTAGATTTTGAAAATATTAAACAGGTTGGTGGCAATTTAGGCATGAACATGGTGTAGAAGCATAAAAAATACGCTAGGTAGCTATATGCAGCATATTGATGCTAGGCATCGTAAAAGATGACTTCGGAGCCATCAGCGTACAAACAGAGCTTTTTCGCTAAATACAACATAAAATATAAGCTCAAGGACTATCCGCGTAAATGCAGTATGTCCAAGCTGCTTCAGCGTAAAAAGGGTGCTACATCGCCTTTATGGCGTAAAACTCATCCGCTTTTAATGCAGCATTGAAGTGTACGAGGAACGCTTTGTATTCCTCGAAATAAACCTGTCAAATCATGTAGTGAACCTGACGTCTGACTCCTGACAAAGAGTACTTCACGGCTACCCAGACGACGGCTATAATGATGGCGCGGCACAGCGATCCAGACTGTCGTTTAGTGACATTTCCTTCGCGTAAACCACTTTTAAGCATACAAGGGAATACGCTGCCTAGTTTTACACAGGCAGATGTGAGCTGTTTACGTTCCACAGAAGACGAACAGACTACCACATCAAAAGTTGCTCTTGTACAGGGCTCGAAGCACGTCTCTGTATTTAATGCGCAGAATGGTGACAGATTCTCGAGCCACGTCTCTGCATTTAATTCACAGAAAGGTGACAGATCTTCGAGGCACGTCTCTGCATTTAATGCACAGAGTGGTGGCAGATCTTCGAGACATGCCTCTGAAATATGCTGCCTAGTTTTACACAGGCAGATGTGAGCTGTTTACGCTCCACAGAAGACGAACAGACTGCCACATCAAAAGCTGCTCTTCGTACAGGGCTCGAGGCACGTCTTTGCATTTAATATGCAGAATGGTGACAGATCCTTGAGCCACGTCTCTGCATTTAATACGCAGAAAGGTGACAGATCTTTGAGGCACGTCTCTGCATTTAATGCGCAGAGTGGTGGCAGATCTTCGAGACATGCCTCTGAAATACGCTGCCTAGTTTTACACAGGCAGACGTGAGTTTCTTACGCTCACAGAAAACAGACAGGCTGCCATATCAAAAGCTGCTCTTCGTACAGGGCTCAAGGCACGTCTCTGCATTTAATGCGCGGAATGATGGCAGATCTTCAAGATACGCCTCTATATTTAATGCGCAGGATGGGGGCAGATCTCTGCATTTAATGCAAGAGATTTGATTATATCTCCAAAAGCCGTAATTTTGGCTAAGACGTCCACATCATCACTTTGGCACATTACGCCATCAGGCTATTCTCAGCTATGGGAGCACGCTATACGCTATCTCCTTGGAATACGCCAACTCAGGCCACATTTGCATAGGTGCGTATTAAGGCTGTTTGGTCCAGAATTCGCTCAAGGCCTAAGTCAGGGGAGGAAGATTAGCTATCTTCTACGCCCACTCGGCTTCTATGCCTACTCGGCTTCTATGCCTACTCGACTTCTATGCCTACTCGGCTTCTACGCCTGCTCGGCCCCTATGCCGGTTTGATAACTCTTTAGCTTCTACGCCATGGTGACAGTTATTGGCTTCTATGCCAACCTTTTTTACGCGAGGGATAACTACCTACGTGGCTTTTATGTCGTGATCTTCGCAGCAATTATACGCATTATCACTTAATAGGACACGCGTCACACACTCATTCAAAAGGTCATTTATACGTAGGTAACGGTTATTGTAACCGTCGCGTAAAAGGTGCTACACTTTCTACTATCTGGCTTCTACGCCGATTGGAGGGTCACTGTCACTAAAATCCTATAAATAGAGACCTCTATCAACAAAGTTCAGGGGGAGAAAAGAGGTCAAAAAACTGAAGATCAGAACCAAGGTCGTAAATTCAGAGTTCAAGGAACTAAGAGTCGAAGAGTCTTTGAGAGAGAAGAATCCAGAGCTCAGGCAAAGAGTAGTGATCGACGACTTTGGCATCGGGCATCCACTCTCTTTTGCAACCTTCGAAGCTACTTTCTGTATTCTACGGCACTTCTTCACCATCATGTGGTCCAAAGGACAAAGTGATCGACCGCAGATCAGACTCTTATAGCAATATTTACCCAGATTATAAATTATACTTGACATCCTCGTATAGGATTAATTGTACTTCTTGTTTGTGAACCAAAGAGCGGGTTTCGTATAAACCTCGTTTCCATTTCTTTTGTTTATTTATCAAACACAAGATGACAACTCTGTTGGGGACATCTTTCTTTTCTGAGGAGAAAGCAATTGCTCAACACGATGCGGTATCCGTAGGATCCGTGAAGAAGACCCTGGTCGTCCAGTTCGACCAGTCTGCCTACGAAGATATGCTTCGAGCAGGGGGTAGCTCTCACTCTCTCTGTGTGCAAGACAACAGGAAGCTGCATAAGGTTTGGATGTCGAAGACATCTCCTACCATTCCTATCGACTCTCCGACCTCTCCGACCGACCAGGTTGTAGCTGCACAACCTTCGTACTCCGCGCGTAAAACTCAGTCTTCCGTCCCTGACGTGGCAGACAAAACTTCGGACAATGCCTCAGCGCTAGTCCAGAAGCCTACTTCACGCTCTGCGTGTAAAACTCAGTCTCCCGTCTCTGCCGTGGCAGACAAAACTTCGAACAATGCCTCAGTGCTAGTCCAGAAGCCAACTTCGCGCTCTACGCATAAAATTCAGTCTCCCGTCCCTGACATGGCAGATAAAACTTCGGACAATGCCTCAGCGCTAGTCCAGAAGCCTACTTCGTGCTCTGCGCGTAAAACTCAATCTCCCGTCCCTGACGTGGCAGACAAAACTTTTGACAATGCCTTAGAGCTAGTCCAGAAGCCTACTTCGTGCTCTGCGCGTAAAATTCAGTCTCTCGTCGATGATGTGGCAGACAGAATTTTTGACAATGCCTTAGCGCCAAATCAGAAATTCTAAATGTGCTCCGCACGTAAAGACGCATCTGCCCTCCACAGAAAAGCAGATAATCCCTGCAATCTACGCAAGGGAAAGCAAGTGACGGACTACTCAACTTCTCGGCCTTCACGCCACCAAGGGAAGAATCTGCTCGCCCTTCGTATTACGCGAGAACCGGATGACCGACTGAGGACCTCCTCAGCTTTACGCCAGCCAGAACAGAACTCCAAATTATGCCAGGTGAAGCCCCTCAGCGTAAAGAAGGCTCAGTTTGCGGAAAAATACACCCCTCGGAGATCATCCGCTACCCAGATAGCCAACCTGTTGTATACGGGTGGCACAGGGAGAACTATGGTTCCCAACATCCGCATGCCCACTGATGTAAACAGGAGGAACATGCCTTCTTCCTCTTCTTCTTCCGTTAATACTCCTGACTTGCATGAATTTCTGATCCAGAAACACAAAGACAGGAGTCATAAACAGGCTTCAGTTCCCCTAACTGTCAAACATGGAGAGATCATATGGGAAGATGCATCAACATCTAAAGTCTTCATGACATATGGACCACATGGAGATTCTGTCTTTATGGTTCCTCCAACTCACGACGACTAGCATCTAATAGTCTTCGGTCATATGCAAAGCAGACCGATTGAACAGGAAGAATTTCGTGAGTCTGAGGGTGGCAAGATGCAAATCCACAGGTATAGCCCGCAAGCTTTAAAGATTATACAAAGCATGGGTTATAATTTGAAGTTGAAGCAAGGCCTCAAATATGGAAAAGGCAGACGAACACCGTTGCATGGTAATTCTTACCGTCAACAAGCTCGTTTTGGGTTGGGGTATACTGCATCTCTTGCAAACCCCAAATCTTCAGAGTCAAATCCTGTACAACCAGAGGCAGGTCCTTCTAAATCAGCTTCTGTGGACAAACTCCACGACATGTCTGGGGGTAGCCTACCTCAACAAAATAGGACAACATCCAAACCTGGGGGTAAAATTCCCTTAGAATCTGAAGATGATGCGACGGTGACGATCTTCCCAAAAGACCGTAAAACTCAGGCATCGGAAACCCGAAGGCCAAAAGGGACTTTTTCCTTCAATGAAGATGACATTATTAAAATCTTCAATATGTTGATGAAGGAACATAAACTTCGGCTACCCAACATCAGATATCCTGAGAGGGCTGGCAAAATCGATGACCCAGATTATTGTCTCTTCCATCGGTACACTCATCACCCCACAAGGGCGTACTATATCCTAAAAAGGAGAATTCAGGAGTTGATCGATGCCAAGGTTATCACTCTGCATCTGTAAACAGGAGGACGATCACTACAAATTGATCTCACTTTTAATGTGACAATTTGCTCCCTCAAGAAAATACCGAATGATGAATCCCTAAAGTTTCCCCAGTGGATTCTTCAGGTCTATCCCTACTCAGGAAAATCACTCCACGGTAAATTTTTCGAACATGAGTTCACATCTATATTACCTCTGAACTATTGTCCAAACATTTTTTTATTTCCCCAGCTGAGTTTGTCATATCCATATTATCTCTGAACAAACCTTTCTAAATTGGCTATCGATTATCATGTCCATATTACCTCTGATATCAGTTGTCATCTCAACTTATCACCCGTACTTAACTCTAAGTACGCCAGTAGTGTTAAGTCCACAAAAACTGCCATGATCATATTACCTCTGAGCAGATGTATACCTCCATCCCCGATGGAGTCTCAACCCAAGGAGTTTGTCATGTTCATATTACCTCTGAACAAATTTTTTGAGTTTCTGACTATCGATTATCATGTCCATATTATCTCTGATATCGGTTGTCATCTCAATTTAGCACCCGTACTTAACTCTAAGTATGCTAGTGGTGTTAAGTTCACAAAAACTGCCATGTTCATATTACCTCTGAGCAGATGTATACCTCCATCCCCGATGGAGTCTCAACCCAAGGAGTTTATAATGTTCATATTACCTCTGAACAAATTTTCCAAGTTTATGACTATCGATTATCATGTCCAAATTACCTCTGATATCGGTTGTCATCTCAACTTAGCACCCGTACTTAACTCTAAGTACGCCAGTGGTGTTAAGTCCAAAAAAAACTGCCATGTTCATATTACCTCTGAGCAGATGTATACCTCCATCCCCGATGGAGTCTCAACCCAGGGAGTTTGTCATGTTTATATTACCTCTGAACAAATTTTCTGAGTTTTTGACTATCGATTATCATGTCCATATTACTTCTGATATCGGTTGTCATCTCAACTTAGCACCCATACTTAACTCTAAGTACGCCAGTGGTGCTAAGTCCACAAAAACTGTTATGTTCATATTACCTCTGAGCAGATGTATACCTCCATCCCCGATGGAGTCTCAACCCAAAGAGTTTGTCATGTCCATATTACCTCTGAACAAACCTTCCTAAACCGGCTATCGATTATCATGTCCATATTACCTCTGATATCGGTTGTCATCTCAACTTAGCACCCGTACTTAACTCTAAGTACGCCAGTGGTTTTAAGTCCACAAAAACTGCCATGTTCATATTACCTCTGAGCAGATGTATACCTCCATCCCCGATAGAGTCTCAACCCAGGGAGTTTGTCATGTTCATATTACCTCTGAACAAATTTTTCGAGTTTCTGACTATCGATTATCACAACCATATTACCTCTGATATTGGTTGTCATCTCAACTTAGCACCCGTACTTAACTTTAAGTACGACAGTGGTGTTAAGGCCACAAAAACTGCCATGTTCATATTACCTCTGAGCAGATGTATACCTCCATCCCCGATGGAGTCTCAACCCAGGGAGTTTGTCATGTTCATATTACCGCTGAACAAATTTTTCGAGCTTCTGACTATCGATTATCACGTCCATATTACCTCTGATATCGGTTGTCATCTCAACTTAGCACCCGTACTTAACTCTAAGTACGCCAGTGGTGTTAAGTCCACAAAAACTGCAATGTTCATATTACCTTATAGCAGATGTATACCTCCATCCCCGATGGAGTCTCAACCCAAGGAGTTTGTCATGTTCATATTACCTCTGAATAAATTTTCTGAGTTTCTGACTATCGATTATCATGTCCATATTACCTCTGATATCGGTTGTCATCTCAACTTAGCACCCGTACTTAACTCTAAGTATGCTAGTGGTGTTAAGTTCACAAAAACTGCCATGTTCATATTACCTCTGAGCAGATGTATACCTCCATCCCCGATGGAGTCTTAACCCAAGGAGTTTATCATGTTCATATTACCTCTGAACAAATTTTTCGAGTTTCTGACTATCGATTATCATTTCAAATTATCTCTGATATCGGTTGTCATCTCAACTTAGCACCTGTACTTAACTCTAAGTACGCCAGTGGTGTTAAGTCCAAAAAAACTGCCATGTTCATATTACCTTTGAGCAGATGTATACCTCCATCCCCTATGGAGTATCAACCCAGGGAGTTTGTCATGTTCATATTACCTCTGAACAAATTTTCTGAGTTTCTGACTATCGATTATCATGTCCATATTACCTCTGATATCGGTTGTCATCTCAACTTAGCACCCGTACTTAACTCTAAGTACGCCAGTGGTGTTAAGTCCACAAAAACTGCCATGTTCATATTACCTCTGAGTAGATGTATACCTCCATCCCCGATGGTGTCTCAACCCAAAGAGTTTGTCATGTCCATATTACCTCTAAACAAACCTTCCTAAACCGGCTATCGATTATCATGTCCATATTACCTCTGATATCGGTTGTCATCTCAACTTAGCACCCGTACTTAACTCTAAGTACGCCAGTGGTGTTAAGTCCACAAAAACTGCCATGTTCATATTACCTCTGAGCAGATGTATACCTCCATCCCCGATGGAGTCTCAACCCAAAGAGTTTGTCATATCCATATTACCTATGAACAAATATTCCTAAACCGGCTATCGATTATCATGTCCATATTACCTCTGATATCGGTTGTCATCTCAACTTAGCACCCGTACTTAACTCTAAGTACGCCAGTGGTGTTAAGTCCACAAAAACTGCCATATTCATATTACCTCTGAGCAGATGTATACCTCCATCCACGATGGAGTCTCAACCCAGGGAGTTTGTCATGTTCATATTACCTCTGAACAAATTTTTCGAGTTTCTGACTATCAATTATCACAACCATATTACCTCTGATATCGGTTGTCATCTCAACTTAGCACCCGTACTTAACTCTAAGTACGCCAGTGGTGTTAAGTCCATAAAAACTGCCATGTTCATATTACCTCTGAGCAGATGTATTCCATTCCCGATGGAGTCTCAACCCAGGGAGTTTGTCATGTTCATATTACCTCTGAACAAATTTTTTGAGTTTTTGACTATCGATTATCACGTCCATATTACCTCTGATATCGGTTGTCATCTCAACTTAGCACCCGTACTTAACTCTAAGTACGCCAGTGGTGTTAAGTCCACAAAAACTGCCATATTCATATTACCTCTGAGCAGATGTATACCTCCATCCCCGATGGAGTCTCAACCCAGGGAGTCAATTTATGTCCATATTACCTCTGAACTGCGTCTCTCTACAATCCCCACAGAGTCCATATTACCTCTGGCAGGGCTTGTCCCAAACCTATTATTTGCACTTTCGTGCGCAACAAATGATAGGCCCATGAATGTGTCTTTATTATCTCCAAGGAATTATAGGAGAAACAAGAAAGTACATCATGTGGGGAGAGCGTTCAAGTCTCGAATCTGCTATGCCAGAGCAACCATTCTCTCATCCCTGGAGTTCATGACGTCGGCGCGAGCCCACTCCAACCTTGCTGCACCATTGTTCAAAGCAGACAGCTCGGACCGAGCATGTACAAAACCTGCGTGGATGACACCCACATGCTTCAGGTTCTGCTGAACAGTCTCCATTCGATTCTTCAGCACATCTCGAGATGCCGACAAAGAGACAGCCTCCTCCTCCGCTTGAGCGAGTTCATCTCTCAATCTGCGGACCCTTACTGTCACTTCCTCATAGTCGACTTCGCACTGAGTCAGCTGAGGAATGACATATTCTAGTTTGGCATAATCATGATCCATCTCCTGCTGACGCTCCTGGTGTCACGCCCCGGTCCCGCAGGGCCGTTCGTCCTCGCTTTGGTCCCTACGAAACCGATCGTCCTCGTACGGGCGTGATGCCGTGCAAGCCTAAAGTGCGCTTGCACAAGGCCAAAGCTTTGAAACAAGGGCAAGTAAGCTATTCAATATCTGAATAAGCGGCACATAATATTGCAGAAAAGTGAAGAACACAATGGCATATGAAAATAGGCTCTTTTATTGATATTTACAAATGTTACAAGCGGCACATGGCCGAGGTTACAATTCGCTCAAGCACTCTTCTCTCGATTATAATGATACCGTTCCATACATTATGTCCCTCTATCTGAAAGCAGCTCAAAGCAGGCACAACTCGATGCGGCTTCAGGCATCGACTCCAGATTTCTGGTTCCTTGGGATGAGGCACGGCTATCGCTTCCTCGGACGAACGAGCACCTGAGAACAAGCAAACTGTTGGTGGATCAGCACTTTATGCAAGTACTGGTGAGATAAAACAACTGAACAGAAGCTACACCCCCTGAAACCCACACTAAGTAAACTTATGGCAAAACATTGCATTTCTAGTGATCTTGCTAGTTTTACCTAAGTTCGTTTCATGCAGTTCTAGCAGAGTCATATTACATCTTTTGAAACATAACTTTGAAACAGTTTTACATATTCAAACTATAAGCATACGATTTGGGACAGTGCTCTATCGTGCAGTATGCAGCATGTATTGTGCATCACAATCTATCTCGTTAGGGCAAAGTTAATCTAGCAGACTGAACATATCGAATCGAGGCAAGCATCTCAAGTGGACTATCATATCTTCAAGCATTTAAGGCAACATATCTATATACATGAAGTACTAACAGAAACTCAAAGGTGCAGACTAGATGAATAAGCAGGCTTATGTATAAACTCATATTATTTCTTACCCACGGTCGAACGGTTATCCCTGCAGCAGATACACAAGTTAGCCACAATTTGCATAATATAATGTATACAGTTCTCTAGTTTTCCTGTTCGTCTCTGCATCAAACAGTTAGGTATGCAAGAAGGCTAGCCTAGCATGCGCCTTAACTACATGATGGTCCCCTCATCGGGATTAGCAGTTGGGACGTACAAGCCCATCTCACTAATAGACTTGTCTTTGGTCTACCCAAGAACGTACAAGCCTTGGGTATCTAGATCTCTTCCCGGACCGAACGATCCCCAGTGCCCCAGGAACCGCCCGAGAGATAAACCTTGTGCACAAGTTGTCCTGACCAAATGCATGAATGCAAGCCCTATCAGAAAAATATGCTATCATGCAACTGATGAACTATGCACAACAAGTCTATCTCTTTTCTCATTCCTCAAGCTCAAGTCCAGATAGCCGAAGCTCATTGTCTTTATGCACGTTGCCTAATAGCCACACCTGTTAAGCCTCGAGGTGGACTATTAGTCTAGATTCACAAGTTCACGCTATTCACCAAGTTTTGTCTTTCACAAGCCAACTATAACACATATTCAAGCAAGCTAACTCTTAAACAAGTAACAAGCAAGAACAGTTCTTATAACTCTAGCATGCAAATTCTATCTCTTGTGGACAAGCATTCTAGTATTCCAGTCTAGCATACGATATAAGTGCAAGCAATCCTTTTTACTCTTGTTATTAGCATGGCAAGGTTCTATCTCGTTTCAGACAAGCATTCTAGTTCTCTTATTAGGCAAGCAAGCAGATTCGTTTTAATGACAAGCTATGTGAGTTCTCTTATTAGCATACTGAGTCGGTTCTATCTTTCTTCTTATGAAACAATCTTATTAAGCAACAAGCATTCGAAAACTCAGATTCATTATTAAGTCGTGCAAGAATCAGAGAATGCAGTTCTGCCCACTCACTTTGATTAATCGGTCGGGAACTCCCCGAGAAGACTTCCGTTCGAGCAAGCAAGGCGATCCCACTTGTACATAGTGCCTACGCGGAGCGGGACACTACACCTGGACGAATTTGTCCAGAGCTTCCATTTGCCCAGCAAGCTCTACAGTCAGGGAGTCATACCTAGCTTGAACGAGACCGTCAATGCTGCCTCGAGATAGCTGTAGATAGTCGTTAATGGGTTGCTCCAAACCATTAACTATCTCCTCCACTTTGTCAGCTACCCCAGTATCGTTAAATTCTCTGATCGGCACTATCGCCAACCGAGAGGACCTCCTCAGAGCCTCGAAGCTTAGGTTCTTCTCCAACACCATTAATATTAGCATTTTCAAGGTGGTGTAGAAGATACTAGTATACTGCTCAGTCAGCATGACTAGATCCGAATGAACGCTGGGAGTGGCTGCAATATTGGCAAACCTCTCTCCAGGAACGACCGCTGACGACGTTGCCACAGTCGTTGTCTCGACAGATGGTGCGACAAAGGAGGATGCGCCAACAACAATCGGAATGGCCGACGTACTCAAAGGAGGTATCGTCGTAACGACAGGTTCATCCTCCTCTCGAGATATCAGAGCTGTTTCAGGCGAGCCGGCACCCAAAAGTATCTCCTTTTCGAAGTCGGGCACCTCCATGTCATCGCCAAGACCTGACACAGAGCCAAAAGGTGCGTCAATGCTACCCTCCCTGAGGTGAAGCGGCCCAATGAAGCCGGTAGTACCAATAACCCCAAGTACTGTATCTTCTATAGATACATACACCACCCCACAAAGGCGTGTTATGTATTAAAGAAGAAGATCCAAGAGCTGATCGATGCCAAGGCTAGAACTCTGTGCAGCAGCGAGAAGACAGTCACCGCCAACATGATCTCTCTGTAATTTGGCAATCTGCCTCCCCAAGAAGTCCCGGATGGTGTTATACCTATTTCCCGGACAACGATGAACATCGTTAATCTCCCTCCAGCTAGAGGTCAAAA
Organism: Iris macrosiphon; assembly: GCA_036927795.1. Lineage (NCBI taxonomy): Eukaryota > Viridiplantae > Streptophyta > Magnoliopsida > Asparagales > Iridaceae > Iris > Iris macrosiphon. The sequence goes on from JAYESA010000018.1 coordinate 73,347,716, forward strand.
TCATGACCTGGTACCCCTAACTACCCAGCGAGGTAAGATTATGTGGGTTCATCCAGATCTGGTGTCAGAGATCGAGAAAGAGACTCAAGCTGCTAAGGCCAAGTCTAAGAAGAACTCGAAGCGTAAACCATGTTACACGGTTACGGTACACTCGGCATCAGAAGACGAGGTTTTGGCTACTGGAACCCGTTCAGGGAAAGCTTACCTCAAGGACTATGGAGCAAGTCAAGAAGATGCACCGGTGGATGCTTCAGCTGCCAAGCCCTCAGAATCGGAACCCGCCATACCAAAGAGTACTGCACGGCTACCCAGACGACGGCTATAATGATGGCGTGACACAGCGACCCAGACTGTCGTTTAGTGACATTTCCTTCGCGTAAACCACTTTTACGCATACAAGGGAATACGCTGCCTAGTTTTACAAAGGCAGATGTGAGCTGTTTACGCTCCACAGAAGACGAACAGGCTGCCACGTCAAAAGCTGCTCTTCGTACAAGGCTCGAGGCACGTCTCTGCATTTAATGCGTAGAATGGTGACAGATTCTTGATCCACGTCTCTGTATTTAATGCGCAAAAAGGTGACAGATCTTCGAGGCACGTCTCTGCATTTAATGCACAGAGTGGTAGCAGATCTTCGAGACACGCCTCTGAAATACGCTGCCTAGTTTTACACAGGCAGACGTGAGCTTCTTACGCTCCGCAGAAGACAGACAGGCTGCCACGTCAAAAGCTGCTATTCGTACAGGGCTTGAGGCACGTCTCTGCATTTAATACGCGGAATAATGGCAGATCTTCAAGATATGCCTCTATATTTAATGCGCAGGATGGGGGCAGATCTCTACATTTAATGCAAGAGATTTGATTATATCTCTAAAAGCCGTGATTTTGGCTAAGACGTCCACATCATCACTTTGGCACATTACGCCATCAGGCTATTCTCAGCTAGGGGAGCACGCTATACGCTATCTCCTTGGACTACGCCAACTCAGGCCACATTTGCATTGGTGCGTATTAAGGTTGCTTGGTCCAAAATTTGCTCAAGGCCTCAGTCAGGGGAGGAGGATCAGCTATCTTCTACGCCCACTCGGCTTCTATGCCTACTCGGCTTCTACGCCTACTCGGCTTCTATGCTTACTCGGCTTCTACGCCTGCTCGGCCTCTATGCCGGTTTGATGACTCTTTGGCTTCTACGCCATGGTGACAGTTATTGGCTTCTACGCCAACCTTTTCTACGCGAGGGATAACTACCTACGTGGCTTTTATGTCGTGATCTTCGCAGCAGTTATACTAGTTGTCTCTTAATAGGACACGCATCACACGCTCATTCAAAAGGTCATTTATACGTAGGTAACGGTTATTGTAACCGTCGCGTAAAAGGTGCTATACTTTCCATTATCCGGCTTCTACGCCGATTGGAGGGTCACTGTCACTAAAACCCTATAAATAGAGACCTCTATCAATAGAGGTCAGGGGGAGAAAAGAGGTTGAAAAACTGAAGATCAGAACCAAGGTCGCAAATTCAGAGGTCAAGGAACTAAGAGTCGAAGAGTCTTTGAGAGAAAAGTATCCAGAGCTCAGGCAAAGAGTAGTGATCGACGACTTTGGCATCGGGCATCCACTCTCTTTTGCAACCTTCGAAGCTGCTTTCTGTCTTCTACGGCACTTCTTCACCATCGTGTGGTCCAAGGGACAAAGTGATCGACCGTAGATCAGACTCATATAGCAATATTTACCCAGATTATAAATTATACTTGACATCCTCGTATAGGATTAATTGTACTTCTTGTTTGTGAACCAAAGAGCGGGTTTCGTATAAACCTCGTTTCCATTTCTTTCGTTTATTTATCAAACACATGGGGGTTTGGTGTTGAAATTCTGGACTATTTTTGGTCAGCTTTTTGGCCATTTTCTGGTCGTTTTTCGTCCAATCCGGGACACGAAAACTACTCTCGCTTGAATAAAAATCCAAGAGGGTTAGGTTATGAATGTATATGGACAAACCGCTGGAGAAAAGGACGAGAGATGAGAGAGATATGATACCTCGAAGAGGGGCTCAGAACTGAGCACATGCGCTGCCATCCGCGTGCGGGCGGGCGGACGACGGTGGCGGCTGCGGGGGCGGCGGTCGCTGGCAACTGTGCGACGGCGCCGGTGCTGCGCCGGGAGGTCCACCCGACGGCGCTGAGGTCGAGGTTAGGGTTAGGGTTTGGTTTAGGTTCTTAATATATATATATATATATATATATATATATATATATATATATATAGAGAGAGAGAGAGAGAGAGAGAGAGAGAGGGGGGGGGGGGAGGGAGGGGGAGTCCGCGGGGGATTAGCTGCCGGGGGGGTGGGGTTTAGTAATAGGAAATAGGTTTTGGGTTTATTAGGGTTTCTTTTCTTTTCTTTTCTTTTCTTTTTTCTTTTTTTATTTTCTTTTCTTTTCTTTTGTTTTGTTTTTTCTTTTTTTTCTTTTTATTTATTATCATGATTATTATTATTATTATTATTATTATTATTATTATTATTATTATTATTATTATATTATTATTACTACTACTACTACTACTACTACTACTATTACTTATTATTATTATTTTTCACATATATTTACATATATAGACGAGACTATATAAAAATTCAAAAAGAACATTTGCACACCAAAATAAATACTAGAAAATCTATACCCTTTAGCAAGACTCCAAAATAAATAAAAAATTATTTTGTAGAATAATTCTAAATAAGTATTTATATAATTAAATTAATCGATAAAATTTATTTTCTAATTAACTATGAAAATACTCTAAAGAAATTCAATAATTTAATAAAATACTTTAAATAAAATTTAAAAAATTTAGGGGGTTTACATTCTACCCAACTTACAATAATTTTGTCCTTAAAATTAAAAATAACCCATATTCGTAATAAATTATTATAGCTATTAACACCTCATTGCTAGTTTGCAGTGCTTCCTAAAAGGTTATGGTCAGCCATCCTAACACTTTCCTCTCTTCTTATAAACTATTCTTTTATCCTCTAACTCATCTACACTACCCAACTTAGAATTCTACTAGTAGTCAAAGTCTTTTGAGGCTATTGTCTAGGTTGTAAGGCAGGTTTATTCTTTGGGTCGAGAATTTTGGGATACTTGTCTGGAATCTCATAACCATGATTTTTCTCTGTAACCGTCAAGTATCGTAGTTTAATACTGCCACGCCACCTGACCAGTATGTCTGCAAATAATTTGACTACTCTACTATAATGGTCTAGCTGCAGCTGTCGCTACCTCGCTAATGATTAGTCATAGTCATCAGTTCGTAACAAGTGCCTTCAACTCTTTCCTAAGCTTAGTCTAAGTTTTAGGGCAACAATTAAGGTCTTGACTAACTTTATAAACTATTAGAAGTATGAACCATTTTAACAATCCAACTAATTCATGTTAGACTAAAGGGTGCTACTCAAGGTTTAAAAATAATAAGAGAATACGGATATTGCTATAATACATATACATAAGGGTTATCATGAACTCATCTTTTTAGTTATTAATTATTACTAACCCATTTATGTTTTTAACTAACAAAATAAAGGGTGAGGTTGAAGTAAATCAAATAATTCATGATGGCACGAAAAGATGTAACTACGATAGGAAGAATTAAGCATGGGACAAGGAATGGATATGGAAGAGAAGATGAGCCACCCAAGGGGGCGAGATGGTGATAGAAAAGAGAATACTACTACTGCTACTTGTGTCATCCATTAGCATCGTAGGTATGCCATCTAGTTAAAATATCAACATATCCTCAAAAAATTTAACACCAAATATATCACATGTGATATGTCCTTAATTACAAAAGATAGTCACAAAGTAATATGATTGGCCTATGGGGTATATCTAGTACTCTCCGTGTATCAAACTTATATCAAGTACGAGCATTCGTCTTTCTAAAATAGGGAAAGATGAAAAACAATAATAAAGAATTCAAGGAGGAGGTGATAGAATACAAGTACGGGATTCAAGGCGATTAAAGTATTCAAAAAGAGAGTTATCAGGGCAGTTGTGGATTGAAATCTTATTTTGTTAAATTCCTATTCACATGCTCATTTCAGTACAGTTATACAACCGATAAGATATGCTCGGACATGTCTAAAGGGAAAGTATATTCGTCTAACATGCTGAGTCAACTATATCTCAATCCACGTAAAGTAGTTATGCGAAGAGCGAACCAAATGCATTAAGGTTGATCAGACCGTAATACACTAATTCTGATTTTAGATGGAGTATTAGTAGGTGTCCCCAATAATATATACGTCATAAACAAGCTCAATAAAAGAATAAGCTTGCAAAACTAGGCTATAAAATAGCAGCATAAGCGAAGATAGTCCAAAAAATATAAGTACGTTGGATTATGATGAAGAAAGGTACAAAATAATTTAAGTACACCAAGAAAATCGGTGTTGTGCCTCTACAGTTGCCATACTAAGTTCTTATCTAAGTCTCTAGTTGACCAAATGGGGGTATGGGCCTCTAAGTTCTACAGTCTAGATAAACACTATCTTCTTATCCAAGCCTATAGTTGGTGTCATTCAATTACACTTCATTAATGGGTCAAAAGGACTATGTGATACTAGGTTATGAGGTATACTCCCCAACTTACAGGAATTTAACTAATAGTGTTATTGAACAATAGAGGGTATATACCTAGTACAAGTCATCTTCCTAACCCCTATCAAGCACGAAAGAAAAGATAAGATTAACGTTGTGAAAGGATCAAGCAAGATGCAATGCAAGCGATCAAATAAGAATGCAAAATGAAATCAAGGACGGTGATTAAATAAGTGGGCTTGGTACAGTGACGTAACCGAGACAATATGCTCTCGACCTGCATGGGCCACTACAAAAATATGTCACACCCCAGTCCCAAAATAAGTTTGACCAGGAATACGTAAGCATGCCAGCCGTATGTATATGGCAACTCTAATATATGGATACCATAATACACACGTATGCTGTAATATGAATATTAACTCACATGTGGTATATATATTGTCATAAGTCACAGGGCATAACTAGATCTCATCAACAGAATTAAATAACCAATCAACTATATAACTGAATCAAGTCTAAAATGCTTGATAAGAACAAGTAGTTGGGTGGAGACAAATCCACTACCAATCTAGAATATAAGAGAAACAAAATAAGTATATCTAATGAACAATGAGACACGAAGAGAGACCTCCTTAAAAGAGAATGGAGTAGCTAGTCCTGATCCGTGCTCCTGCAAATAGTCATAATCGTATACACCTGGGAAGGGACCAGGTCCTTAGAGGGACGTAGCAAGATACATAGAAGCATGCCAATTAAATACAGTAAAATACGCATAATAGATAGAAAATATTTAAGTACGTTGTACTAGATAATCTATATGAAAATGCATAATGAGGATAACCATTTCGATGTATGGGTAGGTGTAGGATACTCTATCTATCTCACAACTCACATACATATCCATGAATATCAGAAGCCGTCATACCTCGAGGGTAGCGGCCATCGCGACACCAAAAATTGACATACCTCGAGGGTAGCGACCAGCATGACACAACTACCATAGTGTGTGCTAGTTACTACGGTTTACCAGAGTGGGTAGCCCACTGCCTACTGATTGTCCTCCCCTACCATGATACTATGTGTCAAGTGTGTGTCAACATATATAGTATATAATTATGACTGAAAGAAAACACATATATAATAAATATATAAAAATATAATAAGCATGCAAAGTACTATAAGTAATTTGGCAAGGTATCTTGCTTGGCAAGAAAGCTGCGAAGTGTAAGCGTCCAAACGTCAAGCACAAGGGATCAGAACTATGGCATCAGAATGAACGTCTCCAGATGCTGAAATAAATATTACCAACGTTCCCAGAATAAGCGAGATAGCGAGAAAATACTACCCTTTCGTCCAATTTGGAAACAGGGACAAAATAACAATTTTGGGTCAAAGTGAGGTCCATATGTGGCCCATTTTGATTCGAAAAGCGTGCCATAGGTTAAAGGTCTCTAAATGGGACAAATTATAGTTCAAAGAAATTTTAAATATCGATACGAACTCAACGGTATGTCCAATTTTGGATTCCGGTGAGCCGATCACAAATTTGTCCTTCAAGTCAAACCGTAGGGCCCGCGAATAGGCGGCTTGGTCAACTATCTCAGAATTATATGAAACTTAGGTCACAGGACCAGCGTGATACCATGAATCAAATGGCGCAAGTTTTGTCGTATTCTGATGAACGTACACAAAATGGGGTGGTAATTTGTAAAAGTTGCGATACTGGGACTTTTTACGAATATGGGTTGAAATTCTCGACTATTTTTGGTCAGTTTTTCGACCATTTTTAGTCAATTTTTTGACCAATCCGGGATACGAAAACTCGTCATGGTTGAATGAAAATCCTAGAGGGTTAGGTTGTGAACGTACACGGACACACCGCTCGAGAAAAGGACAAGAGATGAGAGAGATATGATACATCGAAGAGGGGCTCGAAACTATGCACATGCGCTGCCATCCGGGTGCGGGCGGGCGGACGGCAGTGGCGGCTGCGGGGGCGGCGGTCGCTGGCAACTGTGCGGCGGCGCCGGCGCGACGTTTGGGGGTCCACCCGGCGGCGCTGAGGTCGAGGTTAGGGTTTGGTTTAGGTTCTTAATATATATATATATATATATATATATATATATATATATATATATATATATATATATATACATATATATATAGAGAGAGAGAGAGAGAGACAGGGAGGGGGAGGGGGAGTCCGCGGGGGATTAGCTGCTGGGGGGGTTTGGTAATAGGAAATAGGAAATAGGTTTTGGGTTTATTAGGTTTTTTTTTCTTTTTCGTTTGTTTTGTTTTGTTTTGTTTTGTTTTTCTTTTTTCTTTTTATTTATTATCACTATTATTATTATTATTATTATTATTATTATTATTATTATTATTATTATTATTATTATTATTATTATTATTATTATTATTATTATTATTATTTTATTATTATTATTATTATTATTATTATTATTATTACTAATATTATTATTATTACTATTATTATTATTATTATAATACTTATTATTATTATTCATATATATTTAGATATATAGACGAGAATATATAAAAATTCAAAAAGAATATTTGCACACCAAAATAAACTCTAAAAAATCTATACCCTTTAGCAAGACTCCAAAACTAAATAAAAAATTATTTTATGGAATAATTCTAAATGAGTATTTATATAATTAAATTAATCAATATAATTTATTTTCTAATTAACTAGGAAAATACTCTAAAGAAATTTAATAATTTAATAAAAATACTTTAAATAAAATTTAAAATTTTAGGGGGTTTACATCGACTCCTTTACTCCGTTGATAGTCCGATGAGGGAATGAGAAATGTTTTTTTATGTTCTCTCTCAAGTACTTGTCTGTTGTATATCTGTCCATCCGTGTGTGTGGGGGGGGGGGGTATACTACCCTGCTATATAGCCATCCAGGCGGGGTGGCTCATGCGCACGTATATGCTATGTGCCTATGTTTGGTAGCCGCATGGGGCTCCTTCAACAAAATACGGTTGCATCTATGGACGCATACCACAGTCAGGCTGTCACGTAGCCTTGGTTGGGATAGAATGTTGATAAAATCTCGGTTGGGAGACGAGATCATTTTTAACCAGTTGTGTGCGTGACTTGGTCAACTAGACACGTAGTCATGATGGATTGTGTAAAGATCTTTTTAGTTGTAACGGAAATATCAAGCAAGCTGAGGGACGCATAGAGTTGTGGTAGTATACGTGCTCTCGTCTGGCCTGGTTCTGACGGACACCTTGGCCTCATAATATCGATAATGCATACAGTCATGGTCGTATACGAATGAACATGTGGTACTACACTCCTGACAAATTCATTAATCTGCTTTCTGTCTTTTTGTGTGTTGTCGCAACTTTCGCGATTCACAAAGCGATCAGGGCAATAAGTGCCATGTCAAAAATTTATGACATGCATTTAATGTTATATCATAGGATCTTATGCGGCCCCCAACTTCGTGGTTATTCTAGCCGCTTATATGACTTTTACAGGCTATGCGGCTTGTCTTCATTTCGAGGGTGCATGGGCTCTATGCAACCCACCTTCAACTTGAGGGTGCATGGCTTCAGATTTTCCATGCTTTTACACAAGTAAGCTTATTCTTAGAGCCCAGCCGCTCTAAGGATTTCTTATTTATGGTCCCCAGTTGGATTAGAGATAATATATCCGAGAATATTTCTCCCCCAGCAATAGTTCACGGCAATATTACCTTTTAACTATCTTTTTTACTTATCCCCATTAGAATGAGCCTATCTTTAGAGCAATCACTCTAAGTATGTTCTATTTCCAATCTCCATCTAGGTTAGAAATAATCGACTCTCTAGCTAGAGTTTATTTTACTGCAAAAATAGTCATGTCTATATCACCTTTGAACTGTTTTTAAAAGTTGTATCCCTACAAAATTTTATAGTGCATTCTACCCTGTCCACATTACCTCTAAGTAGATCAGTCAAAATTCTTGGTGGGATCCTAACTCGTGAGTTTGATATGTCCACACTACCTCTAAGGAAACACTATGTTCATCAACCTTGTAGAATCATAGAAAATCCGAAGTCATGCGTCCAAGAAAAAATACCCTCAAAACCTAACTTGGTAAAGGCAGACCGCATAGAGCCCAGGCGCCCTCAAAACTTGACTCGAGCCGCATAGAGCCCATGCGGCCAAGGGGCTCGTCTAGCTTGTAAAAGCATTCATACGGCTTGGACAACAATAGAGTTAGGATCCGCATAATGCCCTGATACAACATTTATTGCAAGTCATAAAGTTCTAACATGGCCTTTATTGCCCTGAATGCTTCAAGAAGCGTGAGAAGGGCGACACACTAAAAGAAAGAAAGCCACGTCAGTACATTAATGACTTTGTTAGGCGTGAAGTGCCACGTATTCACTTATATGCGGCTACGACTCCATACGGCCAAAGTGTCCATAAGACCCAGGTCGGACGAGAGCATGTATGCGGCCATGACTCCATGCGGTGAAAGTGTCCATAAGTCCCAGGCTGGACGAGAGAATGTACGCGGCCACTACTCCATGCATCCCTCATCTTGCAAGATTATTCTATTACAACCGAAAAGATCTTCACACAATCAGTGTAGACCACGTGTCCAGTTGACCGAGTCACATACACAATGGGTTGAAGACGACCCCGTCTCCTAACCGAGATTTTATCAACCGCATATCCCAACCAAGGTCATATAGTAGCTTGACCGTGGTATGCGTCCACAGTTGTAACTATATTCTGTTGAAGGAGCCCCATACGGCCACCAAACAGAAGCACATAGCATATGCACGCGCATGAGCTATCTAGCCTAGATAGCTATAAATATTAAGATAGCATACCCAAGACAGGAGGACCCATAGAGAGACAAAGGGGAGAGAAACGGGAAGAAAATATTCGCATTCCCTCGTTACACCGTCAATGGAGTAAAGGAGTCACTACAGTACTCGATCTCCATCGTCACACTCCCTAGAATTAAAATATTGTACTTATATTTTCTGTATAGGATCTTTTTGTATTTCGTTCATTTTTTATATAACAAAGTTTGTTCAACTTTGAATCAATGGCAAACAAGGTGGCGACTCTGACTCTGTTGGGGACATCCTTCTCCACTTACGAGAAGATCGTGATGCAGTCCGATGCGGCAAAGATGGGTTCAACCCAGAAGATGCTGGTTGTATGCTTCAACCAACAAGCTTTCGAGGAAATGCTTTTTGGGCGTAGCGCGATTCCTTCGCCAAGGCTAGTAAAGCCTAAGAAGGCCCATAGGACATGGGTCGCTAAGGCCAGTATGCCTCACCCAACTGTGGAGCATGCGCTCCCAGTTTCTTTACCTGATACTCAAGACACATATTATGCATCTACCCAGGCTGTCACTATTTATGCGAAAGCTACGTCTGAGGAGAAGACCGCTCAGCACTTGAGCTCTGGCAGAGTAAAATACTATGATGCCAGAAGCTTGGGAGCTGATACACAGTCTATGCACCCAAAGCGAGGGGCGCAGAAGAAGAACCATGCGGCACCAAACTCCAAGCACAGGAAGGTAGTTACATGCACCCCAGACGGTAATGAAGACTCTGTCTTCGATAGAATCTCATGCTGTGTTGACTCAATGCACCATGCTGAAAAAGAAGAAAACTCAAACTTGGACTCCTCGTACTATACGTCCATGTGTGCTAAGATAAAAAAGTTTAGGACAGTATGATCTCGCCAAGCTCAAGTAACTTCTCAGTTGACTGACCATCAGTATGCGTCGCTAACTGTAATGTGTGCCCCTGACGAAAAGTTGTACAAGACCAACCCATGCGCCCAGCCCATAGAAACACGCAGATAAGGTCAGTCTCAAAAGTCTTCCACTCATAACTTAGGGCAAGTTCTTGTACGAACCCAGGTCAGGGAGCAAAAATAACACCTACACACCCCGGTGCTCGGTCTACCTGTGCTCATAAGAAGCGTGCAAAGGTGAATCATCCCTCGCCTGACTTGCGTGGCATGATCAATCACAAGCGCAAAGTAAGAAAAGCAACTACGTTATGTGAGATGTCCCCTACTGGGCATCTTTGTGTCAACATCATCATCATCAACTGTTGTTGTGCTAAAGTAGTAGTACCTGCAAACAGGCAGTCGGTATTTTAATGACTGCAACCAAGAGAACACATCTTACAGTTTCCCAAAAAATAGGTACAAACACCAAAAGAGGAGGAGTTGCCCTTCGCCTCATGTTGCTCCACTTGGAAGTCCCCTTCTACGAGGGAAGGCCGGAAGTCCAGCACCTCCAACCCTCTATTCTAAGCCAGTGTATCGAGGAGCCGGAGGCAAGCAGCGGTTCCTACATAAGGAGTTCTCCTGGGCACCCACTCGAAGGCAAAACTATCAACAATTGGGGGTGGTACTTCCTCGAAACCTAAGATAACTTCGCAAGCTAGGGGGTAGTGATCCTCCAGAACTCTACAACAATCTGTCGTTCCGAGGAGATAGTGATTCTCAAGGGACAGATATGGAGATTCTTGGGGGTAGTCACCCTCATTAAAGTAAAGCTCCTTCCGATGCTGGGGGTAGTATTCCCTCCAAATTCGAGGAAGATGCAGCACTGCCAACTTTTTTCGACGACTATTCAATACAATAATCTGAGGCGGAGAGTGAGAGATCCACTGTCACGGCTATCTCTCCCCATGTAAGGATATTATACATGGATGGAGAGAATAATGAAGGCACCAATTATCGATAGCATCTCGAGACCCTCGAGGCCATGATGGAAACCATGAGTGCCTCGATGCAGTCTCTGACCCAGACGGTACTGGAACTCAGGACAAGCTTGGTCCCACAACCACAAAGAACCTCTGCGCAAGCAAGCCAGGATCCTGGGACCAACGGGGACTCAAATACAACCACTCCATCCGCTGATGGCCACTACACTCTGCAAGGATCATCCATTCCTTGTACAGTAAATAAGGCCCGGGAAGCAATATAAGAAGTACGAGAACTCCGAGCCCGCCTGGACTCAATGGACAGTCGTGTCATGCCCCAGTCCCAAAATAAGTAGGACTAGAAACACGTAATCATGCCAGCCGTATGGATATGGCTACTCCAATATATGGAAACCATAACCCATACGTACGTTGTAATATGAATATCAATCCACAAGTGGTTTAAAATGTATCACAAGTCACAGGGTACAATCTAAATCTCATCCATAGAAAATTAATATAAATGAATAATCAGCATCTATATAACTAGATCTCAACATAAGTATCTAAGGATGATAGTTGGATGGAAACAAATCTACTACCAACTCGAATAGAAAAGTACAGCACAATAAATACAATACAAGAATACCAGCTAACAATCATGGGCTCGGAGAGAAGACATTCTTGAAACATATATAACCATCCGAATCTGCGCTCCTGCAAATACTCAAGAACAGATACACCTGGCAGAGAACCAAGTCCTCAGAGGGACGTAACAAGATATAAAAAAGTGAGCCAACTGAATACAGTAAATATGCATATAATTTGAAAATAAATAAGTACGCTGTACAAGACAATCTATATGAATGCAAATGAGGACAACTTTTTGACGTATGGGCAAGGGTAGGCTACTCGATCTAATCCTTACAACTTATGCGCTCGTTAGTGGACATCATCAGCCGACATACCTCGGGGGTAGCGACCCGCGGACTCCATCAATCAACATACCTCGGGGGTAGCGACCATCGGACACGACCACCATAGTGTGTGCTAGTGACTACGGTTTACCAGAGTGGTTAAAAGCCCATATGCCTAATGATTATTCTCGATGATACTAAGTGTCATGTGTGTGTCAACATATCTAATACATAGTAATGACTGGAAGAAAACTACACATGCAAGAAGTATACAGAAATATAATAAATATACAGTAATATACTAAGCATGCAAAATACTGTAAGCAATTTGGCAACGTATCTTGCCTGATCTGAAAAAGAATGAAGTCTCAACTCAAGGCGTCGTCTGACCTACCCGTCACATAAATTAAATAAGTTAGGTTACAAAAGTGGGTGAATAGGTTCCTCCATTTAATCTATTTTAATTCTGAATAAAAATAACCTAAATTATTATTTTAATCCTATTATAATATGATTTTATTACTAAATCCTAATTTTGGTCCAAAGAAAATTAATTTTACGGATTTGTGATCCGTGACACGCAAATCGAGGCAATCCGTTGACCAAAAAGTCAACCGACTCAAATCCTGGATTTGTGTATAAAATTCTATAGATTTTAGCGCTATATGTACGCCATAATCGATAATTTTATAAAATCATAAGTCGGTAAAGAGTTATGGCCAAAAGGGCGAATAGATGATAGTTTTCTGTGGATTCCTATTTACGCCTATGTTGCACAAATTTTACAGTAGAATAAACTTATATTTTAAATTCTGTAAAAAATATTTTCTATAAATTCATCATGTTAGTTTTCGAAACTTCAAACGGTTCATAATTCTGAGTTCGGGATCTCCCGAAATCTCGAAAATACCAAAACGCGTCTGATTTTGAACAGCTGGCACTTTTAGAATTTTCTGGAAAAATAGGTTCATATATTATTAAAATAAATTATATAATTAGAAAACTAACCTTGATATAGTTCTAACAAAAAAAACTGGAGCGCGTTTGGAGTCCGAAGCTAGGAGATATCGTCTTTTTAAGTCGTCATAACTACTAGAAAATGAGGCTGAATTTAAGACGAATTTTGACTATTTTTAGACGAAAAAGAGAGGAATTTTGGGAAGAAAAATATGAAGGATGGGGTATTTATAATGGTGAACACTACTTAATTAAATACGACTAGGATTGGTTAATTTGGATAGGATTATGATGAATTTAAATAAGGATAGGATATGCATGGAGTTGCTTTCCTAGTAGCTTCAGGATTTGAATTAATTTAAAATAGAGTTTGAATTTATCTCAATAATTTATAATCTTAAATATAATTAAAGATAATACAAATTATTTATAAAATCTTATTAATATCTATTAACACTAAATTAGCATCTATCTAATATTAAGACTATATATATCCAAATAAATCCTAAATAATTTTAAAATTCTAAATAAATTTCTTAAAATTCTAAATAAATTACAGAAAAATATAATTAAATATTTTAAACTAAAATAAATATTTGGTAGGAACAACATGCAAGTATGGTCGTATAGTAAATCATAGAAGTCCTAGAAATTTACGTTTCCTAAGTTTTAATTACCAAAAATTCTAGAAAAATCTTCAAAAATCGAAAATAACCTAAAATAATTCTAAATAAATATTTATATAAGTAAATATATCAAGAAATTTATTTTCTAATTAACTAAGAGAATACTCTAAAGAAATTTAATATCTACAATAAATATAATAATATAAAATACACACAAAATATCTATTTTTGTTGAGGGAGTTTACAATCTACCCAACTTACAAAAATTTTGTCCTCGAAATTGACACTAACCCATATTCATAATAATCACTATAGCTATTACACTATATAGATATCTAGAAGTGCTTCCTAAAAGTCATGGTCTGTCATTCTACCACTTCTCATTTATTGTCCATACACTATCATATTATCCTCTAACTCGTCTATACTACCCAACTTACAAAAGTTGTACTAATAGTCACAGTCTCTTGAGGCTATAGTCTAGGTTGTAAGACGAATATATTTATTGGGTCAAGAATCTTGGAGTACTTGTCTTGAATCTCACAACCATAATTTTTTTTTTGTAACCGTCAAGTATCGTAGTCTAATACTTCCATGCCACCTGACCAATATGTCTGCAAATACTTCGACTACTTTATTACAACGGTCTAGCTGCAGCTGTCGCTACTTTGCCAGCGATTTGTCATAACAAGTGCCTTCAATTCTTTCCTAGGCATAGTCTAAGTTTTTTGGTAACAATTAAAGCCTTGACTAACTTATAAAACTATTAAAAGTATAAACTAGTTCAAACAGTCTAACAAATTCCTATTAGCCTAAGGGATGCTATACATGGTTTTTAAAATAATAAGATGATACAGATATTGCTATAGGTCATATACATAAGGATTATTATTAAGGACTCATCCTTTAGTTATTAATCATCTACTAAACCATTTACGTTTTAACTAAAAAACTAAGGATGGGGTCAAAACCAACAATTCATGTTGGCACGAAAAAGACGTAACTACGATAGGGAGAATTAAGCACGAGATAATGAATGGATAAAGAAGAAAAGATGTGCCACCTAAGGGGGCAAGATGGTGATAGAAAAAGAATACTACTACTGCTACTTGCGTCATCTATTAGCATCGCGTGTATGTCATCTGGGTAAAATATCAGTATATCCTCATAACTGCTTAACCAATACATATATAATTCTACGTCTGCTATGCACCTAAGATCTCGTGTCATAAAGGGGGTCATGAGTATGCAATGACACATATAGCTAAGGTCTTACCTGTATCTACGACTTCCTGTGGCCGCACTCTCTTGTTTGTCATCATGAGTGCTTGGCCTATGGTGTATATCTAGTACTATTCGGGTATCAACTTATACTAAGCAGGAACGTTCGTCTTTCCAAAATAGGAGAAGACGGAAAACAACAATAAAGAGTTCAAGGAGGAGGTAATATAATACAAGTACGAAATTCGAAGGGATTAAAGAATTTTGAAAGGGAGTTGCCAAGGCAGTTGTGAATTAAAATCTTATTTTGGTAAATTTCTATATGCATGTTCATATCAGAATAGTTATATACCTGACATGATATGCTCTGACCAGTCTAGAGGGCAAGTATATTTGTCTAACAAGTTGAGTCAACTATATCTCAATCCACATAGAGTAGTGATACAAAGAGTGAACCAAGTGTACTACGGTTGATCAGACCATAATACACCGATTCTGATTTAGACAATGCATTAGTGTGGGCCCCCAATAATACATATGTCATAAAAAAGCTTAATAAAACAATAAGCTTGCAAAACTAGGCTATAATAGCAGCATAAGTCGAGGTAGTAAAAATATAAGTACACTTGATTATGATGGAGAAAGGTACTGAATAATCTAAGTTCACCAAGAAGATCGGTGTTGTGCCACTACAATTGCCATACTAATTTCTTGTCTAAGTGTAAAGTCAACCAAATTGGTATATGGGCCTCTAAGTTCTACAGTCTAGATAAACACTAAAGTTCTATAGTCTAGATAAACACTATCTTCTTATGCAAGCCTATAGTTGTTGTCATTCAATTATACTTCATTAATGAGTCAACAGGACTATGTGTTACTAGGTTATGAGGCATACTATCCAACTTATAATAATTTAACTAATAGTATTATTAAACAATAGAGTGTATATACATGGTACAAGGCACCTTCCTACCCTTATCAAGCACGAGAGAAGATTGACGTTGAGAAGGGATCAAGCAAGATGCAATACAAGCAATCAAATGAGAATGCAAAACAAAATCAATGGAGGTGATAATTAAGTGGATGAGATTTTATATTCTAATCCTATGCGCAGGCTTGCTCGGAACAGTAACGTAACCGAGATAATATGCTCTCGACCTGCATGGGCCACTACAAAAATATGTCACGCCCCAGTCCCAAAATACGTAGGACTAGGAACACGTAAGCATGTCAGCCGTATGGATATGGCAACTCCAATATATAGAAACCATAACCCATACGTACATTGTAATATGAATATCAATCCACAAGTGGTTTAAAATGTATCACAAGTCACAGGGTACAATCTAAATCTCATCTATAGAAAATCAATATAAATGAATAACCAGCATCTATATAACTAGATCTCAACATAAGTATCTAAGGATGATAGTTGGATGGAAACAAATCCATTACCAACTCGAATGGAAAAGTACAGCACATAAATACAATACAAGAATACCAGCTAACAATCATGGGCTCGGAGAGAAGACATCCTCGAAACATATGTAACCATCCGAATCTACGCTCCTGCAAATACTCAAGAATAGATACACCTGGCAGAGGACCAGGTCCTCAGAGGGATATAACAAGATACAAAAAAGCAAGCCAACTGAATACAGTAAACATGCATATAATTTAAAAATAAATAAGTACGCTGTACAAGACAATCTATATGAATGCAAATGAGGACAACTTTTTGACGTATGGGCAAGGGTAGGCTACTCGATCTAATCCTCACAAATTATGCGCTCGTCAGTGGACATTATCAGCCGACATACCTCGGGGGTAGCGACCCTCGGACTCCATCAATCGACATACCTCGGGGGTAGCGACCATCGGACACGACCACCATAGTGCGTGCTAGTGACTACAGTTTACCAGAGTGGTTAAAAGCCCATACGCCTAATGATTGTCCTCGATGATACTAAGTGTCATGTGTGTGTCAACATATCTAATACATAGTAATGACTGGAAGAAAATTATACATGCAAGAAATATACAAAATACAATAAATATACAGTAATATACTAAGCATGCAAAATATTGTAAGAAATTTGGCAAGGTATCTTGCCTGATCTGAAAAAGAATGAAGTCCCAACTTAAGGCGTCGTCTGACCTACCCGTCACATAAATTAAATAAGTTAGGTTACAAAAGTGGGTGAATAGGTTCCTCCATTTAATCTATTTTAATTCTGAATAAAAATAACCTAAATTAGTATTTTAATTCTATTATAATATGATTTTATTAATAAATCCTAATTTTGGTCCAAAGAAAATTAACTTTACGTATTTGTGATCCGTGACACGCAAATCGAGAAAATCCGTTGACCAAAAAGTCAACCAACTCAAATCATGGATTTGTGTATAAAATCCTATAGATTTTAGCGCTACATATACGCCATAATCGACGATTTTATAAAATCACAAGTCGGAAAGAGTTATGGCCAAAAGGGTGAATAGATGATAGTTTTCTGTTGTTTTCTATTTACGCCTATGTTGCAAAAATTTTACAGTAGAATAAACTTATATTTTAAATTCTGGAAAAATACTTTTTATGGAAATTCATCATGTCAGCTTTCCGAAACTTTAAACGGTTTATAATTCTGAGTTCGGGATCTCCCGAAATCTCGAAAATATCAAAACGCGTCTGATTTCGAACAGCTGGCACTTTTAGATTTTTCTGGGAAAATAGGTTCATAGATTATTAAAATAAATTATATAATCAGAAAACTAACCTTGATATAGTTTTAACAAAAAAAACTGGAGCGCGTTTGGAGTCCGGAGCTAGGAGATATCGTCTTTTTAAGTCGTCATAACTACTAGAAAATGTGGCTGAATTTATGACGAATTTTGACTATTTTTGGACGAAAAAGAGAGGAATTTGGGGAAGAAAAATATGAAGGATGGGGTATTTATAATGGTGGACACTACTTAATTAAATACGACTAGGATTGGTTAATTTGAATAGGATTATGATGAATTTAAATAAGGATAGGATATGCATGGAGTTGCTTTCCTTGTAGCTTCAGGATTTGAATTAATTTAAAATAAAGTTTGAATTTATCTCAATAATTTATAATATTAAATATAATTAAAGATAATACAAATAATTTATAAAATCTTATTAATATCTATTAACACTAAATTAGCATCTATCTAATATTAAGACTATATATATATCCAAATAAATCCTAAATAATTTTAAAAATCTAAATAAATTTCTTAAAATTCTAAATAAATTACAGAAAAATATAATTAAATATTTTAAACTAAAATAAATATTTGGTAGGAACAACATGCAAGTATGGTCGTATAGTAAATTATAGAAGTCCTAGAAATTTACGTTTCCTAAGTTTTAATTACCAAAAATTCTAGAAAAATCTCCAAAAATCTAAAATAACCTAAAATAATTCTAAATAAATATTTATATAAGTAAATATATTAAAAAATTTATTTTCTAATTAACTAAGAGAATACTCTAAAGAAATTTAATATCTATAATAAATATAATAATATAAAATACACACAAAATATCTATTTTTGGTGAGGGGGTTTACAAGTCGGGACACACTGCGTGAGCTCGGGACACGACAATCATATCTCTTGAGTAGAAAAATATGTTATACCCGCCCAAGTACAAACCCTTCGCCATGACTCCATTTGACGGGAAGATATCGCCTCGTTAATACATAAGTTATTTGAGACGGCGTTGGGAATCTACCTTGTAATGACTCTTTTCCCACCAAGCACTTCGTTGGGGCATTGTCCGAAGTAGCCTTCGACTGGTTTTATAGTCTCCAAGACAATTTTATCTCCTCATTTGAAGATCTTACAAGTCTCTTCCTAGCCGATTCTATGATGGAAGAATTGACATGACGATATCCTCTCTGATGGACATCACTCGGAGAGAAAGAAAGCCTGTACTGGAATACATAGAACAATACAGGCAAACTGCACAAAAACTATCCCCTGGAAATCCTGAGTCTACAGTAATAGACACGTGCCGGAGAAATCTACTCCCGGCAGTAAGACTATGGATGGGGGCCACTCAATTCAAAGATTGGACGACATTTATCATAGTGGTCATGACGGCAAAGGGAAGCAGTCCCTTACCATCAATGTATCCAAGAAATTCTCCACGTCGGATCAGAACTCGGCTGAAGCTCCAAAGCCGAGAGAGACTTACTCTTTCAATAATGATGACGTCATGGTAATTTTTGACATACTAAAGAAGGGAAACAAGCCATGGCTTCCTGAGATCAAACGTCCTGATGAGGAAGACCAGATCGATAATCCTAAATATTCCCACTACCACCGGTATGTCCATCATCCAACACGAGACTGCTACGTATTGAAACGATACATCCAGCATCTGCTCGATTCAAAGGCCCTCACCTTGGACTGAGGATAAGACGGTCACTGCCAACATGGTATCTCTCTAGTTCGACAACTTTCCTCTGATGGGAGCCCAAGATGGTATTATCTGGATCCCGAGGACAATAATGGAGGTTGTCAATCTTTCCCCAGCTCACGACCAAGCGGCCGGGTTGGTCCCTTTGAACACAATACGAAACGAGGTCATATGGGTTCACCCAGACCTTCCTACGGACTTGATACAGCAAGCAGTGCCTTCTACCATCAAGTCCAAGGAAAAGAAATCCAGAGCCAGCCACATGGTTTCTTCCTCCACCGAGGAAGCCATAGCAGGAGCAACTAGGTCAGGCCTCGCCTACAAGTGCGACTATGATGCTCCCAAAGACGTCCTTCCTCCAACCGTTGTATCTGATCTGGGTCCGTCTCAGCCTCCCGCAACAGACAAACAAAAGCAGAAGGAGACTCGCTTTGACAAGCCATTACGAAAGAATACAACTCAGGGGATGGAGAAGTCCTATAACTTTGACATATTGGCACAACTTGCCAATACGCCAGATAAATTATCGCTCTTTGAGCTTCTCTGTCTCTCCAAAAAACACCCGAGATTCCCTAAGTGAGGCATTACAAAACGTTGAATCTTATCTGGCCTAGGTCAAGCCACGGCCGAGGACCCTGCTACATGTCCCTATTGTAACAATGTGATGGAGGCAATATCCAACATCATGTTCTTGCAACAGGACATGTTGCTAAAAAATAATAGGCACGATTGCCATTTATATTATATATGGTATATCGGGGCTATTAAGGTAGACCAGATGCACATCGAACCTGGTTCATCTCTCAGCATCATCCTACAGAGTCTACTTCAGACCTTGGGAATCCCAATGCATCGGTTGGCAGCAACCAATACTACCATCAGTGGCTTCAATGCTGGAAGAAGCTACCCCTTGGGTAAGATTCGTCAGAAATGTCAGATCGGTGACTTAAGAACCAAGGTCACCTGCTACGTCATAGATGTAGATGTGTCTTACAATATCTTATTGGAACGTCCATGGATACAAGAGTACATGATTGTGCCATCTACTCTACACTAGTGCCTGAAGTATATTGACGAGCACGGTAAGAAAACTCTACCAGGTGGAGATGATCCTCCCAATAACCCCCAAAATCCCAGACGCAGGTGCAAAGCATATCCTCGAGAGTCTGGATAGTCCTCTCTGATTGTTTGTCTGTTTGGGGGTGATATACGGTACAGAACTTGAGCTAGGTGACCAAGCTAGCCTGCAAACTCCTCCATAAGTGGAAAGTAAAATGACTTTTCGATCTGATACGATGCTCATAGGAACTCCACGTAATCTGATAATTTGTCGTACGTATATCTCTGCTAACTTCTTCATAGACGTTCCCACTTTGAATGGCAAAAAGTGGCTGATTTGGTCAACCTGTCTATGATAACCCAAATCGGGTCTTTCCTTTCCGAAGAACGCGGAAGCCCCAAAAAAAATTCATGGTCACGTGCTCCCACTTCCACTCTGGGATAGGTAAAGGCTGAAGCAATCCACCTGGTCTCTGTCTATCCGCCTTTACCTATTGGCACACCAAACATCTGGATACAAAGTATGCTATCTCGCGCTCTATTCTATACCACCATACTTGCTCTCTCAGGTCTCGATACATCATGTTGGCACTTAGATGCATCGAGTACTGAGAGCGATGCGTCTCCTAGAGAACTTCCTCGCACAACTCCCCGCTCAGCACGTATAATCTAGTACTATGCCATAATGATTCATCATCGGTGATGGTAAAATCCTCTGATAATCCCATCTGAATTTGTGCTCTGATGCTCCTCAGAGTCTCATCATCAAACTGCTTGGCCCTGATCCTATCCATCAGCTCAGACTATATCTGTAATCCCCATATTTGTATCTCAATACCAGGAACTAGCACCTTAATCTCCAAACTCTCAAGATCGGTAAGCAAATATCTATCTGTCATCAAGTACGTAGCCACCAGATACCTTCTCAAGGCATCAGCGACTAAGTTGGCCTTCCTCGGGTGGTACTGCAATGATATGTCGAAGTCCTTCATCAACTCCAACCACCTCCTCTGCCTCATACTCAGCTCCTTCTGTGTGAACACATACTTTAAACTCTTATGGTCTATGAAGATCTCCACACGCTCTTCAAATAGGTAGTGTTTCTACAGCTTTAGAGCAAATATGACCGCTGCCAACTCCAAATTATAGGTGGGGTAGTTATTCTTATGAGGAAGTAATTACCTGGAAGCATAGGCAATCACCTTTACGTGCTACTGAAGAACGCAACCCAAACCCTTCCTTGAAGCATCACTATAGATAGTGAACCCACATGTCCCGGATGTCAATGTCAAAATTGGAGCTGTCATCAATCTCTTCTTTATCTCATCAAAAGCGGCCTGGCAATCCTCCGTCCAGACGAACTCTATATTCTTCTTGGCCAGCCTAGTCATTGGCTCTGCAATCCTGGAGAAGTCATGTACGAATCTTTTGTAATAAACTGCCAACCCCAGGAAACTCCTGATCTCTGTTACTGAACTCGGAGCAGCCCACGACTCCACGGCCACGATCTTCTTCGGGTCAACTGATATCCCATCACATGTCACCACATGCCCAAGGAATTCAACCTTATCAAGGAAGAACTCATACTTCAAAAGCTTTCCGTAAAGCTTTTCCTTCCTAAGAGTCTCCAAAACTATCCGTAGGTACTCCTCATGCTCCTCTGAGGTCTTCGAATACACAAGGATGTCATCAATAAAAAATACCATAAACTTGTCAAGGTACTGGTGGAACACCTTGTTCATCAAGTTCATGAATATCGTCGGGGCATTGGTCAACCCAAACGGCATCACCATGAACTCAAACTGGCCATACCTAGTCCAAAAAGTTGTCTTTGGAATATCTTCCTTCTTCACTTTTACCTGGTAGTAGCCTGACCTCAAGTCTATCTTTGAAAATACCTTCGTTCCGCTCAACTGATCGAAAAGATCATCTATCCACAGCAATGGGTACTTATTTTGGATAGTGAGGTTGTTCAGTTCCTTATAGTCAATACACATACGTATCGTACCATCCATCTTCGGTACAAACAATATCGCAGTACCCCATGATGATGAACTGGATCTGATGAAACCCTTGTCCTGTAATTCATCAACCTGCTTCTTCAACTATGCCAGTTCGCTGTTGTTGACCCTATATATGTATTGTGATATTGGCTCTGCATTTTGTACTAAGTCTATAGAGAACTTAACATCTCTGTCTGGTGGCAATCTTGGCAACTCCTCTGAAAATACATCCAGGAACTTCGCTATCAAATGATGTAGCATCTCCTTCTCTTCAACCATGGCTCCACAAAATATGCCCTCGCTCTGCTCCGCTGCTCCTTTGGCAATCTCAAACTCTGGCTCTCCTGGCGGTCGAAATATCACTCTACCTCCACGACAATCTATACTAGCATGGTACTTACTCAACCAATCCATCCCGAGTATAATGTCGTATCTCGGAAGTAGCATTACGAGTAAGCACGCGCTCAACTCTCAGCCTCCCAATAAAACTCTTCGATCCTTGCAAAAATTACTGACTAGGATAATGCCTTCCCCAGTTATGATCTTGCAAATCCTAGCCAATGGTTCCGCCTCTAAACGATGCTTAAGAGCAAAATATACATATACAAAACTATGGGAAGCACCATAATCGAATAAAGTAAATAATGGAATAGAATCGAGAAGAACTGAACATGTAATCACGTCTCCCTCTGGCGCGGTCTCCTCAACTGTCATGGTGAAAGCTCGTCCCTGAGGTGCACCTCTCTACTGCTGCTGGTACTGACCGAACCTTTGCTGCTATAGCGGGAGTGGAAGTCCCCTCTGATGAACTACGGGTGACCTTGCTAGTGCTCCATGAACCGGTACTCTAGCTGGTTCTTCTTGAGCTGGACGAGCTAAACAATCTCTCAGCTAGTGGCCGGTTAACCCACAGAAAAGGCACACTCCCAACCTCTTCCGACAAACCTCTCTGGTATGTCCTAGTGTCAAGACCCGCACCCAAAATTTGGGATACGAGTGCGTGGGTACGTCCAGCCTATGCCGTAGCATCGGAGGTAGAACGTTGTCTAGGTCACAATACTATCTAGTCAATCTCACACGAGTGTCCAACTCCATAAGGAGACACAGATAGCATAATATAATATATAAATACTCAATCACAGAACTAAAGCACGATAAGATATCAAAGAAAATAAACAAAATACAAACAAGTCTAAACAAATAGTCTAACTCAAACAATAACGTCCAAGTCTCAAAGTATGCCGAAAATAAATATGGTACCATAACTGCTGAAAGAAACTAACTGAATAACTAGTGATCCCGGCTAGACCTCCCAGAATCACACATGGCTACAAGGTCCAAGGCTGCAGCTACTCTCCCTGTGGTCCATAATATGTCGGACGCCAGCCCTCTAAGTCGCAGTCTGGAAAAATATTTCCAGTCAGGATGGAGCGAAGTACAACCCAAATAACAGTTCCAGTTAAATAAAAAGGACTATAAAATAATAAATAGATAAAGCTATATACAGAGAGAAGACAATAAATAAATGCAATAGCAAAATAAAAAGAACATGCAATATAAGCAATATGGTACAGTCAGTGCATATATGAAATGAAGAGAAAGAACTATAATATAATATACGGGGTGATGTAGTATATGAACAAAAATAGAGAACTGTAACTATTCTAAGTGTTTGAAATAGTAGTTTCGAAATGTGATCGGCTTGGGAACTTGTACGATAGCTACATGGCCTGGCTAATCATACGTGAGGTGTATGATTAACACTAACAATATCTACACTTGTATGATAGGGATTTGATCACATCTCTCACTAGCAATTTCTCCTCCCCCAACTAGTACAGTGGATCCAACCATGACATGTCATGATACACGATCAATGTCCAATATATCATGTACAATGTCTAATATCAATGTCTATTATCAATATCGTATACAATGTCAATACGATAACCAATGTAACATCTCATGACTGCAGATCCAATCGATATACTAGTCCGTGTAGTACAGTGTCAGAATCAGATGTAACATTTCTAAATACTTGAATTATAAAAATTATCAATTAACAAAAATTATCAGAGAATGTACTTGCCTGTGGTTCTGAGCTGGTACGAGTCTGAATCCAAGTCACAGTCCAAATAGCCTATATATTACAATTTTACCATGTCAAAAGATAATTTATTTTAATTTATTTAATTCTGAAATAATTACTCTAAAATTATATTGTAATCTTATTATTCTGATTTTTAGGTTAATTTCTAAATTTGGTCCAAAGAAACTAAATTTTACCAATTCGAGACTCATGGCACGCAAATCGAGGCGATCTGTTGACCAAAAAGTCAACTGATGTAAACTTGACTTTCATGCATGATTTTCTGTAGATTTCAACATCAAAAATATGTTGGAATTTATGGCTCGTCCGAATTCAAATTCGTTTGAAAATTATTGCACATACCTAAAATTGTATTGTGCAACGGTGGTTGATTGTTAATCTAGAAGTTCTACAGAATTAAAAATACTAAATTATTTTGTATTAAATTCTGGGAAAAACATATGACGATGACCTCGACATTAGCTTCTCGAAACTTTAAACAGTTCATGATTCTGATTTCTGGTTCTCCCAAAATCGTAAAAACATTGAGACGTATATATTTTCGGACATGTTGTGCTCTACGAATTTTCTAGAATTTAATACTCAGAATTTCATGAAAAAATTTACATATTCAGAAAACTAACCTCAATATGATTCTAATACAAGAAACTGGCCAACGTTTGGAGTCCGGAGCTATGAGTAATGGCTTCTGGAAGATAAAGGAAATCCTAGATGACATCCCCTCAAATATCTCTCTCTCTCTAAAATAATGGAATAATTAAGATTATATATATATATATATATATATATATATATATATATATATATATATATATATATATATATATATATATATATATATGTGTGGCTGAATGAAAAATTATAGGCTGACACGTGTCAGAATCTGATTGGATGATTTTGTTTATATTATTTGTTTTTCATTTGCTTTTATCAAAATATTATTTAAGTGGTTATGAATATAAATAACTCAAAATAAACATTAAAAATAATCATAAAAATCTGAAAAAAAAATATAGAAAATATATTTTGAACCTAAAAACCCTAAAAAATATTTGGGACAATTTTATGTTCATAAGTTTCCTACTAGAATTAGGAGAAGCTCTAAATTTTAGTTTTACCTATTTAAATAAAAATAAATATTAAAAATGTTCCAAAAATTCTAAAAATTCTAAAAAAAATCCAGAAAATATATAATAATATTATAAAACCTAGAAAATTATGTGGGTCTATTCTATATTCCTGGGCTTGAACAATAAATTTTGGAAGTCCTAAAAATTATTTATTATCCTAAATAACTTCCAATAAATACTCAAAAAAATCTCATAAAATTTTAGAAAATATATTTGATTATTTAGAACCTAAAATAAAAGTTTTAAATATTTCTAATTATGTTGACACTAAAATAAATTCTTGAAAGCCCTAAAAAAATTAGTGTCACTAGTTTTTAATTAACCAAAAATTGTGGAAAATTTTCAATAGCCCCAAATTAACCTAATAATAACATTTAAGCTAAATTTTCAGGATACAGAGGTTACAAGTCTACCCACCTTAAAAAAAAATTTTGTCCTCAAAATTTAAAATCATCAATAGTTGTATTTTTTTTTACCATCAAAATTTAAAGTCATCAAACCATATAATCATGAAGTAAATCCATATTGTTATTTCACAAAATTTCAAAATTCTATAAATATCATATTCCTGAAAATCTTCAAATTTAAAATCAAATTCCATTCCTATCACAATCTCCTCCAAAAGTTTAAGTTAATAACTAAATACCAAAATTTAATATCCAATTCTCTAATTTAAATCCAATCAACGCATATTTATAAAATTGAAATCTCATCCCAAAAATTGAATTCAAATACTAATCCATTAATCACCTTACTCCTCTAATTTAAATCTAATCGATGCATATTTATAAAAATTTAAATTCTCATCCAAAAAATTTGAATTCAAACATTAATCCACTAGTGATCTTATTCCTCGATTTCTTTTTTCACATCATACTCAAACAATATAATACTTACAAAATCTTCAAATGCAACATTCATAATATAAATTTTAAATTTATATCTTGCAGTCAAATAAATATAATGATAATCTTCTTAAATTTCTTAAAATTTAATGACAAATCCAATCATATCATAATCTTCATAAAAATTTATGATTTAACAAAATCTTCAATTCTGCCATATTTAATTCTCAACTCTTTATTTAAATTAATGTTTATCTTCGAAATTTAAAATTCTTAATAATAATTTGTTTTTTCTGCCACCATCAAAATTTAAATTCAAAATCTATTTGATCAATCATATCTCTCAAAAAAAATTCTCTAATTTTGAATTCAAATTAAGGCCTTAAAAGTCGAATTCAACAAGTTATAAAGTCAAATCTTTATATTGTTATTCCTTTGGTCTAACCAAACCCAAAATCCAAGTTTTAATATTATATCGAACTCCTAACACTCAAAATTCTCAACATTATCCTTGAGTTCCTTGAATTATAGCTCAAAACTTTCGAGATTATCCTAAATTTTAAAAACTTTCAACATTATCCTCAATTTGAAAAAAATTCAACATTATCCTCAATTTATGATTTTTGTTAGTAATCAAATATGATAACTTCTACCCACCATAAAATTTTATCCTCAAAATAAAATCCTAAAAATTTAACTTCTCGAACAATTAAAATAAAATGTATATACTTTCCTCAAAGGTCAAATATTCAAATATTGAAATAAAATTTTAATCACTTCCAAAAATCTTTATAGCTTTGACTATGTTTATTGAATTGAATTTGACTCCTCAAAAATTTAAATACATAAAATTTCAACTCTTCAAAATTCTCAAAACTTGAAATTTATTTTCAATCTTCAAATTATAAATTTAAATCCACATCTTGTAGTCTAATAGCTCTAATGTTAATCTTTCTCACTGTCCTCATCAACATATGTTATCAGATGATACCGTAATTTAGTCCATAAAATTTATCATGATATGAAATCAAACTCAATGACACCAAAAATTAAATTTAACAACCGATCAACAAGAATCAAATTCAATAACAACAAATGAGAACGGACGGAAACAAGGGGAAAGATTTAAATTGAAAATTATAATAAGATTCTCACGGGTCATCCTAGGAATCTCTCAAGGAATTTGTGATTGAGTATCCTCTCTCATCCTAGTATCATATGTCCTATATTCTATCACAATCATGCAGTAGTACAACTAAGACGTTGCACTACCACGATATCGCACTACTTGTGAAGCCCGACTTGCATGGGCCACCACTAAAAAAGTGTCACGATCCGCACCCAAAATTTGGGGTACGAGTGCGTGGGTATGTCCAGCCTACGCCGCAGCATCGGTGGTAGAATGTTATCTAGGTCACAATACTATCTAGTCAATCTCATACTAGTGTCCAACTCCATAAGGAGACACAAATAACATAATATAATATATAAATACTCAATCACAGAACTAAAGCACGATAAGTTATCGAAGAAAATAAACAAAATACAAACAACTCCAAACAAAATAGTCTAACTCAAACAATAACATCCAAGTCTCAAAGTATGCCAAAAACAAATCTGGTACCATAACTGCTGAAAGAAACTAACTGAATAACTAGTGATCCGGACTAGACCTCCCGGAATCACACATGGCTACAAGGTCCAAGGCTGCAGCTACTCTCCCTGTGGTCCATAATATGTCGGACACCAGTCCTCTAAGTCGCAGTCTGGAAAAATATTTCCAGACAGGATGGAGCGAAGTACAACCCAAATAACAGTTCCAGTTAATTGACAAGGACTATAAAACAATAAATAGATGATACTATATACTGAGAGAAGACAATGAATAAATGCAATTGCAAAATAAAGAGAACATGCAATATAGGCAATATGGTACGGTCAGTGCATATATGAAATAAAGAGAAAGAACTATAATATCATATACGGGGTAATGTAGTATATGAACTAAAATGGAAAAATATAACTATTCTAAGTGTTTGAAATAGTAGTTTCAAAATATGATCGGCTTGGAAACTTGTACAATAGCTATATGGCCTAGCTAATCATACGTGAGGTGTATGATTAACACTAACAATATCTATACTTGTATGATAGGGATTTGATCACATCTCTCACTAGCAATTTTCCCGCCCCCAACTAGTACAGTGGATCCAACCATGACATATCATGATACACGATCAATGTCCAATATATCATGTACAATATCTAATATCAATGTCTATTATCAATGTCGTGTACAACGTCAATATGATAACCAATGTAACATCTCATGACTGCAGATCCAATCGATATACTAGTCCGTGTAGCACAGTATCAGAATCAGATGTAACATTTCTAAATACTTGAATTATAAAAATTATCAAATAACAAAAATTATCAGAGAATGTACTCGCCTGTGGTCCTGAGCTGGTACGAGTCGGAATCCAAGTCACAGTCCAAATAGCATATGTATTACAATTTTACCATGTCAAAAGATAATTTATTTTAATTTATTTAATTCTGAAATAATTACTCTAGAATCTTATTTTAATCTTATTATTCTGATTTTTAGGTTAATTTCTAAATTTGGTCCAAAGAAACTAAATTTTACTAATTTGAGACTCATGGCACACAAATCGAGGCAATCTGTTGACCAAAAAGTCAACCGATGTAAACTTGACTTTCATGCATGGTTTCCTGTAGATTTCAGCATCAAAAATATGTTGGAATTTACGGCTCGTCCGAATTCAAATTTATTTGGAAATTATTACACGTACCTAAAATCGCATTGTGCAACGGTGGTTGATTGTTAATCTAGAAGTTCTACAGAATTAACAGCACTAAAATATTTTGTATTAAATTCTGGGAAAAACATATGACGATGTTATCGATATTAGCTTTTTGAAACTATAAACAGTTTATGATTCTGATTCCTGGTTCTCCCGAAATCGTAAAAATACCGGGACGCGTCTATTTTCGGATATAATATACTCTACGAATTTTCAAGAATTTAATACTCATAATTTCATGAAAAATTTTACATATTCAGAAAACTAACCTCAATATGGTTCTAACGCAAGAAACTGGGCCACATTTGGACTCCGGAGCTATGAGTAATGGCTTCTGGAAGATGAAGGAAACCCTAGATGACATTCCCTCAAATCTCTCTCTCTATAAAATAATGGGATAATTAAGGTTACTTTATATATATATATATATATATATATATATATATATATATATATATATATATATATATATACATGCGGCTGAATAAAAAATTATAGGCTGACACGTGTCAGAATTTGATTGGATGATTTTGTTTATATTATTTGTTTTTTATTTGCTTTTATCAAAATATTATTTAAGTCATTTTAAATCTAAATAACTCAAAATAAACATTTAAAATAATCATAAAAATCTGAAAAAATTATAGAAAATATATTTTGAACCTAAAAACCCTAGAAAAATATTTGGACAATTTTATGTTCATAGGTTTCCTACTATAATTAGGAGAAGCTCTAAAAATTAGTTTTACCTATTTAAATAAAAATAAATATTTTAAAAATTCTGAAAAATATCCAGAAAATATATAATAATATTATAAACCCTAGAAAATTATGTGGGTCCATTCTATATTCCTGGACTTGCACAATAAATTCTAAAAGTCCTAAAACTTAGTTATTAGCCTAAATAACTCCCAATAAATCCTAAAAATACTCAGAAAATTCCCAAAAAAATTTAGAAAATATATTTGATTATTTAGAACCTAAAATAAAAGTTTTAAGCATTTTTTATTATGTTTTAATCTAAAATAAATTCTTGAAAGTCCTAGAAAATTTATTGTTACTAGTTTTTAATTAACCAAAAATTGTGGAAAAATCTCAATAGCCCCAAATTGACCTAATAATAACATTTAAGCTAAATTTTCAGGATACAGAGGTTACACCTAGCTTTCCATAGTATACATAATGAACGGTCTGTTGTGCCTGCTTCTGTTGCTGCTACTAGTGTTGACCACAAATTGGTGCCTGGTGCTGCTGATGATGGTGCTGGAACGGTCTTTACTGCTTCTAAAAGTGGGGACGCTTGGGTGGTCCCGCGCTACCACTCGCTCCTCCAGAATTGTTGCGTCCTCTCTTAGGCCTGAGGTCTAGATCATCCTCAGCAATCTAAGCATACATCAAAATACCCTCAAAGGTAGCAGTACGACATCCGAAAGTACGAGACTTAATTTTTCTCATCATATATCCTATATTTTATATCCTATAGCAGGCTCGTAACAACACTCTAAGTCTGAGTACTACTACGATAATGCACTAGTTATGACCTCGAGTTACTCATCGACCTGGAGGGGCCACCACAAAAATGTATCATGACCCGTATCCAAAATTTGGGCATGAGTCGTGGGTACGTCCAGCCTACGCTGCAACATCGACTGTAGAATATTGTCTAGGTCACAATACTGTCTATCATATCTCACGATAATATAAATAACCTATCAATGATCTCAACTCCATAAGGAGGACAAGATGAATAGAAATATGACAATAATAACAACACTTAATTACATAATTCTATAAGGAAGTAAAATGGCACGATAATGATATAAAGGAAAAGAGAAGTCTAAAATATATACATCACACATCCATGAGTCTAAACAACAACATAAGTATCCAAATAAAATATACAACTCAAAGTGTCTCAAGTCTATAATCCAACAACAAATGAATGTTAGACTCTAAGTCTCTACTATTGGATCCAATACTAGAATGGGGTCCTCCTTAAGCTCCTGGGTGAAATTTTCGTCTACTCTGGGTCCGTAATAAGTGGGACAGAAAGTCTCAAGATCCTTTGAAAAATATTATCCAATCAGGATTGGAACGAACCACATAAACTAACAGCAGTTTCATTAATTTAACCAAGACTATAAAACAGTAAGCAATGAAAATACTAGATAGAAGAAGTACTGGACAACAAGAAAACTAGTACGCAGATAATCATCTCACAGGTAATAATGAATTGTAAACAAACAAGGAATATGTTTGATAATAAACGAAAGAAATAAAATAAGGTTTATACGAAACCCTCTCTTTGGTTTACAAACAAGAAGTACAATTAATCCTATACGAGGATGTCGAATACAAAATTTAATCTGGATAAATATTGGTATAGGAGTCTGATCTGCAGTTGATCACTTTGTCCCTTGGACCACACGATGATGAAGAAGTGCTGTAGAAGACGGAGAAGCTTCAAAGATTGAAAAGGGGGAGTGGATGCTTGATGTCAAAATTGTCGATCACTACTCTCTGTCTGTGCTCTTCTTTCTCAAGAATAAATTTCTGTCCTTTCGACCTCTCAACCTTTCTCTTCAATTTTTTCGACCTTTTGCCCCCCGGACCTCCGTGGACGGAGGTCTCTATTTATAGGGTTTTAGTGACAGTAACCGTCCAGTCGGCGTAAAAGCCGGACAGTGGAGAGCGTGGTACTTTTTACGCGACGGTTATAATAACTCCCACCCACGTATAAATGATCTTCTAAATCTGCGTGTGACGCGTGTCCCATTATGAGGTAACGCGTATAACTGCTGCAAAGATCACGGCAGGCAAGCCACGTAGGTAACTTCCTCTCGCGTAGAAAAGTTTGGCGTAGAATCCAATAACTGTCACCATGGCGTAGAAGCCAAATAGTTGTCAAACTGGCATAGAAGCCAGGTAGGCATAGAAACCCAGGTATGCGTAGAAGCCAAGTAGGCGTAGAAACCTGATGCTGCATGGATAGGTGGCTAGCGTAAAAGATAGCTGATCCTCCTTCCTTGACTGAGGTCTTGAGCATACTCTGGACCAAATAGCCTTATCACGCACAAATGCAAATATAGCCTGAGTTGGCGTATTTCGAGGAGATAGCATACAGCGTACTCCTTATAGCTAAAAATAGCCTAATGGCGTAATATGCAGTAGTGATGATGTGGACCTATTAGTCATAATTATGGCTCACCCAGTCTTTGAAAAATAGAACAAAATCTCGTGCATTAAAGGCAGAGATCTGCCCCCATCACGCGCATTAACTACAGAGACGTGCCTCGAGCTCTGTACGAAGAGCAGCTTTTGATGTGGCGGTTTGTTTTGTCTTCTGCTGAGCGTAAAAGCTCACATCTGCCTGTGTAAAACTAGGCAGCGTATTCCCTTGAACGCGTAAAAACAACTTATACCAAGGAGATGTCACTAAATGACGGTTTGGGTCTCTGTGCCGAACCATTATTACAGTCGTCGTCTGGATAGTTGTACAGTACTCTTTGTCAAGAGTCAGGTTCACTGCATTATCTGACAGGTTCATTCGAGGAATACGAAGAGTCCCCCGTACAATTTTCTACTGCATTAAAAGCTAGTAGGTTTTACTCCAAAGTGGCGATGTAACAACCTTTTTACGCCGAAGCAGCTTGGAAATACTGCATTACGCGGGTTGTCCTAGAGCTTATATTTTATACTGTACTAGCGATGAAGCTCTGTTGTACACCGATGGCTCTGAAGTCATATCTTAAGCCGCCCAGCACTGAAATACTGCGTATAACTCTGCAGCGTATTTTTCATGCTTCTACAAGACCCCCTTCAAAGTTTTCAAATTCCTCGTAATTTGAAACACTTTGAATAAAGCATGAAACGGTCAAATCTGACTCGTTCCTCGAGGCTAACTTCTCAGCGGATATTTGGGATCTTGTTGGGGTTCGATGTGTTCTCCTTTGCCTATATAAAGGCTGATGAGTTAACCTGTTCTTTCTACATTTCCTTCACCACAGAGAGATGGTTGTCGAGGTTCGTCTTGCTGACTTGAGGAAGAAGAAGATCATGGTCTTTCAGCATGTAAGGAGCCATAAAAGAAGGTTTCTTCGAGCAAATGTCCTTTGCTCGGGATAATCAGCAATTTTATATGACGATTCGTCCAGGAGAGAGGAAGGGTCACATTCGACCATACAGCTTGCAAGCTGTATTTTCTCCTGCCGTTGGTGGACGAGGGCAGACAAAGTAGCCCTGTCTTCCAGTATTGAGTTGGGTCTAAAACCTCAACTCAATCTGTCAAGGCGTATGGAGGATGGGCTCTTGAATAATTTATACAGGCCTAGTTTTGTATCCTCCCACCGTTAATCATTTTCTTGTTAATCGGCCGCGAAAGCCGATTAATCTGCTGTAGAAGACAACAAAGATCTCCACCAATACGAGAACCTGGCAGAACAAATTCTTGGCGTAATCCTGAATAAAAATGAGAAACCCTTTGTAGTATGAGGATTTCCATCATATGTAATCATGAAGATAAAAAACCCTTTGTAGAATGGATTTCCATCATATGTAATCATGATTAATAAAGTTGTCTTCTTTTACGCATATGATGATTTGTCATATTTTGCTGTGATGAAGTCTGAATATGTGTAGCTTCGACACGTCTGAATAACTTTACGCCGACTCTGATAAAAAGAGTATCTTGTCTCGTCCCGTCTTTTATGCGTAACTGAAGACGCGTAGTAAACTGCTTAGCATTTAAGTCGAATATTCGAACTGTCATGCTATTTTGAACGAGGAATTGCATAGAAAACTGAACTGGCACTTCTCCGATAAGCAGAGTTTTTGTTCAGACCATCATCTTCAAGAGTAATTTCCAAAAAATCCCTTAAAACAGGGCGAGAAGTGACCGTCCAAACTGGCCATACTTGAACTGTAGAGAAAAGGTTCTGACTGAATTTTGGATAAACTTCCAATCGACCCAAGGAGAAGAGTCATTTTTAATGTTGAACTCTGTATGCTTTGGGTACTTGGGATGTTTTGAGGCCAAGAAGGAGTATTTTCTGCGTGAACCCTTGTAATTGGCCGTCTTAAGAATTGTTCAGATATACGCATACTCTGGCCTGCATATTTTAAGATATGCGAAAAGTCATAGATCCGTAATGTAGATGAGCATAAAATTGTAAGTTTGTAGCCTCTTGAGCGTAAAAGCAGCTGAGCATAAGAGCATCCGGCGTAAAACTGTAGATTTATAGCATCTGAAAAGAAAAATTCCGAGCGTGAAGTCGTAGATTTGCCGCCTCTGAGCGTAAAAAAGCTTCTGAGCGTGAAATCATAGATTTGTAGCCTCTGAGCGTGAAGTCATAGGTTTGTAGCCTCTCGAGCATAAAAGCTACCGAGCGTAAAAGCATCCAGGCGTAAAACCATAGACTTATAGCCTCTGAGCGTAAAACCGTAGATTTATGGCTTCTCGAGCGTAAAAGCTCCTTAGCGTAAAATCACAAATCTGCTCTGCACGAAAGCAACTTTTTGAATTCGTTGATTGTCCGTCTCCCCTGAATAATAGGCTGACGTGGTCCCCAATCATAACCGAATATTAAATATCGAATTTGGTTAGGGATTCGAAGAGTTTATCTGAACTCTATAAATACCCCAAGGCCTTCAGAGAAAAACTTTTCATCTGTCTTTTGCAAAAACTTTCGTCTCTTTGAGAACTCTTCTTCGTCTCTTCTCTGAGTACTCTGAGTTTTTAGCAATGGCACCAAAATAATCTTTGACTGTTAAGGGGAAGAAAGCTGCCTCCTCTTCTCGCTCCTCTGCCCAAGCAAGAGCGACTCCCATCGGGCAGAGCGAACCTTGCTCTGAACGCAGTATCCCACCGTCAAGCTGTGTACCGGGTGTTATAGGTAAAGCTTTTGGGACGACAAAAACAAAGAAAACACTTCGCACACGTTGTACGTGAACGCACTAGGTCATCTTATATGCTGAGAGCCTCTTCGAGGAAGATGATGCACAGAGATATTTTATCTTTTACGCCCACATTCCTAATGTATCAGCGTAAAAACTCCATATTTTCGCAGTCTGGCGTAAAAGCTTTGACTGTCAAAATTTGGCGTATACTACAAATTTTGGGTGTTACGCTCTGTATGAAAATTTTGGCATAAAAACTCAAACTTTGGCAGTCTGGCGTAAAACGCAGACTGTCAGATTTTTGTGTATACTGTCAATCTTGAATTTTACGCCTAGGACATAAGTTCCAGCGTAAAAACTCAAGTTTTTACAGTCTTGGCGTAAAGGCACAGAGTGTTGATCTTTGGCATAAGCTGCAAGACTGTAATGTTTAGTATAGAAACTGACATATTTTTTTTGTACTTTATAGTTAAGTTGCAGATACCTCCCTTGGCTGAGGTGATGGGTTCTGCTGCTGGGATGCTGAACTCCAATTACCTGGAGGATTTGTCCCATGTGATATTTCCTATTTCCGGACCCTAGTATCCTGAAGGAAGGGGAATCCTGATATCGTCTCAAAGAGAGCGAATATTGTTGAGCATGATCAACGGAGAGCCCCTGACGTATATAGACAAGGCCAAATACATAAAACTGGCTTTTCTCTTCGGGGATATGATTGATAAATAATCCCAGACAAAGCCCAAAAAGGAAAACTGGGTTTTTACTGCCGACTTCATTAGGCCATTTTACCTTAGGGAGGGTAATCTTGCCGCTTTTGACTAGACACTCGAATATGCTCGGAATATCGTCGTCGTCAAAAGAGTACACTTCAATGGGCCTGGAAGTCTCAGGTTTCGTCTGTGTAGTTGCCACAGTCTTTTTCCTGGACGAAT
Organism: Iris macrosiphon; assembly: GCA_036927795.1. Lineage (NCBI taxonomy): Eukaryota > Viridiplantae > Streptophyta > Magnoliopsida > Asparagales > Iridaceae > Iris > Iris macrosiphon. The sequence continues at coordinate 73,384,003 of JAYESA010000018.1, forward strand.
TGATCGCCAGAGCTTCTTTTCCTTTGGAACCACGGGGATGGTCGCTGTTGGAGGATGACCTCTTGCCTCTATCAGAGGCAGATATCATAATTCCATTATCACGCGCCTTCCGATTATTATCTACAGCGGCTACCGCTGAGATGATGAATAAGGGCCAATCATGGAACTGATATGGTCCTGTGAACACCGAGATCATTGGAAGAATATTCTTCCTGTAAATATCCACCAATGCTGAGTCTGTAACTCTGGGAGGCATTTGCAAAGTGGCTTGATGAAAACGTTCGATGAAAGTGCGAACGTTCTCTTTTTCCTTCTTCTTTACTTCGATGAGAGAGGACATAGACATGTCCATCCCTCCTTCATAGAATCGCACGAAGAACAAAGTCTTGAAATCTTCAAAGGAAGTAATGCAGTTGTCCGCAAGACTACGATACCACTGATAAGCCACTCCCGAGAGACAGCCTTTGAACACTCGAGTGAGAAGGACGTCATTCCCTTACAATAACACCGTCATCATACTGAAGTAGTTCATGTACTGGCTCGGTGATGTCTTTCCCTCAAACAAAGCCATAGTCTGTGGTTTGTATTTAGGAGGGAAAGGGACCTCATCCCAGATAGCTGGGTAAGACTGGTTAATTTCCAATTTCTTGAGCTGATCCTTATATTTTAAGGCATCAAATTGGGCTTTTAATTCCTGCACTGCCTGCATCGAATATTCAGCCGGTAGAGGGACCGCGGAATGGCGAGAGATCAGTTGTATTACAACTCCAGCAGGAGGCAACATTCTCCGGGTTAGGAAGTGGGGGAGCTGCTGACTCTTGATCTAGAGCTGGCTCCTGGTTCGCGTTGGATGGTGGTAAGTCCACCCCTACACGTATCTGAGTTGGAGGGACCGATGCTTGAGCTATAACAGATGTGTGTTGAGTCAGCATCATCTGGTGCATATTCTCTATCATGGATTGTATCTCTTTCAGAGATGTCTCCAACACAGCGATGCGTTGCTCAGTGCTTTCTGATGGAGAAGCCTCTTCACATTCATCTCTAATGGCATAGACTCCCATTTCTCTGGATGTCATTGAAGGGTTAGTATAGGTCTCCGTAGAGATTAACTCTATACTTTCAGCGTCTGATTCGGGAAACTGGCGACCCCCAATGTCAGAATCAGAAGAATACGAAGCCAGTTGTCGTGACCTCGAACGGGTGTTTCGGAATACCCCAGCTTCAATGTTCTCAAGGAGTTTGTTGAATCTCCTTTGGCTCGGAGTTCTAGAGGGATGACGTCTTGAATTCGACCTTCCTCTAGGAACGTGTGAAGCCATGCTCTTTGATGCATATGTAGGCTCTTCTTCCTGGAAAGACAGAGAGTAGTTCAACCGGTCGAAAACCGACCGTTTTGCTTCAGAACAGTAATAATTAACTACAATCCCATGACTATTACAATAGTGCTCCCTAGGAGGCATAATAGATATGCTGGAAGATCCCCTATCCTTGCGCTTCTGGATCAGATATTCACGCAAGTCAGGAGGATTAACAGAAGAAGAAGAAGAAGTCTTGTTCCTCCTATTTACATCAATTGGCATACGGATATTGGGAACCATAACTTTTCCCCTGCCACCTGTATACAGCAGTTCAGCCATCTGAGTAGCAGATGATCCCCAAGGAAAGTGTCTCTCCGCAAACCGAGCTTTCTTTATGCTGAGGGACTTGATCTAGCATAATTTGGAACTCTGCTCAGGTTGGCGTAAAACTGAGGAAGTTCTCAATCGGCCATCAGCTTCTCGCATAATCTGGAGAGCGGGCAGATTCTTCTCTTGCTGGCGTAAAGGCCAAAAAGTTGAGAATTCCGCCACTTATTTTCCGTAGATTGCAGAGACCGTATGCTGTTCCACGGAGGACAAATGCATTTTTATGCGCGGAGCGCGTTTGGAATTTCTGATTTGGCGTAAGGCATTATCCGAAATTTTGTCTACCACGTCAGAGACGGAAGACTGAATTTTACGCGCAGAGCGCGAAGTAGACTTCCGGACTAGCACTGAGGCATCGCCAGAAATTTTGTCTGCCACGTCACAGACGGGAGACAGAGTTTTACGTGCGGGGCGTGGAGTAGACTTCTGGACTAGCACTGAGGCATCGCCAGAAGTTTTGTCTTCCACGTCACGGACGGGAGACAGAGTTTTACGCGGGAGTGCGAAGGTTGCGAAGCTACAACCTTGTTGGTCGGAGAAACCAGAGAGTCGGCAGGAATGGTAGGGGATGTCCGGGGCATCCAGACCTTACACAATTTCCTGTTGTCTTGGACAGAGAGAGAGTGAGAGCTACCCCCTGCTCGAAGCATATCTTCATAGGCAGATTGGTCGAACTGGATGACCAAGGTCTTCTTCATTGATCCTACTGATACTGCATCGTGTTGAGCAATTGCTTTCTCGTCAGATGAGAAAGAGGTCCCCAGCAGAGTCGCCATCTTGTGTTTGATAATAAACGAAAGAAATAAAACAAGGTTTATACGAAACCCTCTCTTTGGTTTACAAACAAGAAGTACAATTAATCCTATACGAGGATGTCGAGTACAAAATTTAATCTGGATAAATATTGCTATAGGAGTCTGATCTGCAGTCGATCACTTTGTCCCTTGGACCACACGATGATGAAGAAGTGCTGTAGAAGAGGGAGAAGCTTCAAAGATTGTAAAAGGGGAGTGGATGCTTGATGTTAAAATCGTCGATCACTACTCTCTGTCTGTGCTCTTCTCTCTCAAGAATAAATTTTTGTCCTTTCGACCTCTCGACCTTTAACGAAAGAAATGTGGAAACGAGGTTTATACGAAACCTGCCCTTTTATTTACAAACAAGATTGTACAATTAATCCTATACGAGGATGTCGAGTACAATTTATTTAATCTGGGTAAATATTGCTATAGGAGTCTGATCTGCAGTCGATCACTTTGTCCCTTGGACCACACGATGATAAAGAAGTGCCGTAGAAGACAGAAAGCAGCTTCGAAGGTTGCTAAAGAGAGTGGATGCCCGATGCCAAAGTCGTCGATCACTTCTCTTTGCCTGAGCTCTGGATTCTTCTCTCTCCAAGACTCTTTGACTCTCAGTTCCTTGACCTTGGTTCTCTCGACCAATCTTCGACCTCTATTCTCCGAGTTGTCGACCTTCCAATTTGCGACCCCACAATTTTTGACCTTTTTCCTCTGTTGATAGAGGTCTCTATTTATAGAGTTTTAGTGACAGTGACCACTCAGTCGGCGTAAAAACCAAGTAATGGAAAGTACAACACCCTTTTACACGATGGTTACAATAACCGTTGCTTGCGTATAGATGACCTTTTGAATGAACGTGTGACGCGTGTCCTATTAAGAGACAACGCGTATAACTGCTGCGAAGATCATGGCATAAAAGCCACGTAGGTTGTTATCCTTCGCGTAGAAGAGGTTGGCATAGAAGCCAATAACTGTCACCATGGCGTAGAAGCCAAGTAGGCATAGAAGCCGAATAGGCGTAGAAGCCGAGTAGGCGCAGAAGCCGAGTGGGCATAGAGACCGAGTGAGCGTAGAAGCCGAGTGGGCGTAGAAGATAGCTGATCCTCTTCCCCTGACTGAGGCCTTGAGCGAATTCTGGACCGAATAGCCTTAATATGCGCCAATGCAAATGTGGCCTGAGTTGGCATATTCCAAGGAGATAGCGTACAACATGCTCCCATAGCTGAGAATAGCCAGATGGCGTAATGTGCCAAAGTGATGATGTGGACGTTTTAGCCGAATATTACGGCTTTTGGAGATATAATTAAATCTCTTGCATTAAATACAGAGATCTGCCCCCATCCTGCGTATTAAATGCAGAGGCGTGTCTTCGAAGATTTGCCATCATTCTGCGCATTAAATGCAGATACGCGCCTCGAACCCTGTACGAAGAGCAACTGTTGACGTGGCAGTCTATTTGCCTTCTGCGGAGCGTAAGAAGCTCACGTCTGCCTGTGTAAAACTAGGCAGCGTATTCCAGAGGCGTGTCTCAAAGATTTGCCATCATTCTGCGCATTAAATGTAGAGACGTGCCTCGATCTCTGCCATCACTCTGCGCATTAAATGCAGAGACGTGCCTCGAGCTCTGTACGAAGAGCAGCTTTTGACGTGGCAGTCTGTTTGTCTTCTGCGGAGCATAAGAAGCTCACGTCTGCCTGTGTAAAATTAGGCAGTGTATTCCCTTGTCCGGGTAAAAGCATTTTACGCCAAGGAGATGTCACTAACGACAGTCTGGGTCGCTGTGCCGCGCCATCATTATAGCCGTCGTCTGGGTAGTCGTGCAGTACTCTTTGTCAGGAGTTCAGATGTCAGGTTCACTGCATGATTTGACAGGTTCATTTTGGGGAATACGAAGCATTCCTCGTACGCTTCAATGCTGCATTTAAAGCGGATGAGTTTTACGCCATAAAGACGAAGTAGCACCCTTTTTACGCTGAAGCAGCCTGGAAATACTGCGTTACGCGGATAGTCCTTGAGCTTTATATTTTACGCTATGCTCGGCAGAAAATCTCTGTTTGTACGCTGATGGCTCTGAGGTCATCTTCTTACGCTGCCCGGCATCAATATACTGCGTATAGCTATCCAGCGTATTTTTTATGCTTCTACAAGACCCCCTTCAGAGCTTTTAAATTCCTCATAATTTGAAATGCTTCGAATGAAGCATGAAATATTCCTCATAACTTGAAACACTTTGAATGGAGCATGAAACGGTCAAGTCTGACACGTTCTTTAAGGCTGACTTCTTGGCAGATTTATTGGGGATTTGTTGGGATTCAGTGTGATCTCTTTCGCCTATAAAAAGGCTGAGGAGTTAACCTGTTCTTCCCATATTTCCTTCACCACACAGAGATGATGGCCGGAGTTCGTTGGGTCGACTTGAGTGAGAAGAAAACCATATTTTTCCAGCATGTAAGGAGCCGAAAAAGACGGCATCTTCGAGCAAATATCCTCTGCAACGATGGATCATGGAAGGATATCATAGCCTCCTTTGCTCGGGATAATCAGCAACTTTGTATGGCGGTTCTTCAGGAGAGAGAAAGGGTCATATTAGACCACACAGCTTGCAAGATGTATCTTCTCCTGTCTTTCGTGGACGAAAGAAGATAAACTAGCCCTGTCATCGGGTATTGAGTTGGGTAAAATACCTCAACTCAATCTGTCATGGCGTACGGAGCATGGGATCTGCATAATTATGCAGGCCCAGTTTTGTATCATCCCGCCATTGATTATTTTCTTGTTAGTCGGTTGCGAAAACTGACCAACTACTGGAGAAGATGGATGAAGAATTCCGCCCATGCGAGAACCTGGCAGACCAGATTCTGGGCGCGATCTTCAGATGACGATGAGGAAGTCCTTTGTAGACGGGATTTCCCTCATATGTAATCATAAAAATGAAAAAAAAACCCTTGTAGACTGAATTTCCCTCATATGTAATCATGTTTTAATAAAATAGTCTCCTTCTGTGCATATGATCATCTTGCCATATATTTTTGCTGTGAAGTCTGAATATGTGTAGCTTCGACACGTCTGGTAACTTTACGCTGACTCTGTTAGAAAGAGTGCTAGGTCCTGTCCTGTCTTTTACGCATAACTAAGGATGCGCAGAAAGCCGCTTAGCAGTCGAGTACTCGAACTGTCCTGCTATTAGGAATGAGGAACCGCGTAGAATTTTGAACTGTCACTTCTAATAAACAGAATTTTTGTTCAGACCATCATCTTCAAGAATGATTTCTCAAAAATCCCTTGGAACAGGGCAAGAAATGGCTGTCAAAAAACTGAGTTGCCATCTTGAACTGTAGATGAAATATTCAGACTGGAGTCTGGATGAACTTCCAATCAACCCTTGAAGAAGAGAAATTTTCAATGTTGAACTCTGTACGCTTTGGGTACTTGGGATATTTTGAGGTCAAGAAGGAGTATCTTATGTGTGAACCCTTGCAATTGACCGCCTTGAGAATCGTTCAGATATACGCGTACTCCGGCCTGCGTATTTTCAGATATGCGGAAAGTCATAGATCTATAACTGTATATGAGCGTAAAATCATAAGTTCATAGCCTCTCGAGCGTAAAAGCTGCTGAGCATGAGAGTATCCGGACGTAGAAACTGTAGATTTGTAGCTTCTGAAAAGGAAATCTTCCGAGCGTGAAGTTGTGGATCTGTTGCCTCTGAACGTAAAAGCCACCGAGCATGAAATCATAGATTTGTAGCTTCTGAGCGTAAAGTCATAGGTTTGTAGCCTCTCGAGCGTAAAAGCTACCGAGCATAAAAGCATCCGGACATAAAACCATAGACTTATAGCCTGTGAGCGTAAAACCGTAGATCTGTAGCTGTCGAGCGTAGAAAGCTCCTTAGCGTAAAAACCACAAATCTGCTTTGCACGAAAACTTTTCGAATTCGCTGACTGTCCGCCTTCTCTGAGTAAATAGGCTGACGTAGTCCCCAATCATAACCGAATATTAAATGTGAGATTTGGTTCGGGATTAGAGGAGTCTATCCGAACTCTATATATACCCCCAAGTTTCTGAAAGAAAAACTTTTCATCCGTCTTCTGCGAAAGAAAGCCTTCGACTGTTCGAGTTCTTCTTCGTTTCTTCTCTGAGCCTTCAAAGTTTTCAGTAATGGCCTCGAAACAACTCTCCTCCTCTAAGGGAAAGAAGGTTGATTCTTCTTCTCGCTCTTCTGTCCAAGCGAGAATGACTTTGGTCGGACAAGGCGAGCTTCGTTCCGAACGAAGTGTCCCGCCGACGAGCAGCGCACCCGGCCTTAAAGGTAGAGCTTTTAGGACAAAAAAGAACGACTGAAAATCCTTCGCACACGTTGTACGTGAACGTGCTAGGTCGTCTTCTGTGCTGATAGCCTCTTCGAGGAAGATGATGCACAGAGATGTTTCATCTTTTACGTCCACATTTCTAATGTGTCAGCGCAAAAACTCTATATTTTCGCAGTCTGGCGTAAAAGCACAGACTGTCGAAACTTGGAGTATAAAATTTGAGTGTTACGCTTATGGATGAAAATTTTGGCGTAATAACTCAACTTTATCAGTCTAGCGTAAAGCGCAGACTGTATACTGCCAACCTTGAATTTTACGTTTAGGAAATGGATTCCAGCGTAAAAACTCAAGTTTTTACAGTCTTGGCATAAAGCACAGACTGTTGATTTTTGGCATATGCTGCAAGATTATAGAAACTGACTTGTCTTTCTTGCATTTTGCAGTTAACTTGCACGCATCTCCATTGGCTGAGGTAATGGGTTCCGCTGCCGGGATGCTGCACTCCAACTACCTGGAGGATTTGTCCCACGTGGCATTTCCCATCTCTGGACCCCAGTATCCCGAAGGAAGGAAAATTTTGATATCGGCTCAAGGATAGCGGATGCTGTTGAGCATGATCAACGGAGAGCCCCTAACGTATATAGACGTGGACCAATACATAAAACCGACTTTCCTCTTTGGGGACATGATTGACAAGCAGTCCCAGACGAAGCCCAAGAAAGAACTCTGGGTTTTCCCTGCCGGGGGCATGGTTTTGTATCTGCCTAAGATACTGAGAGACTATCCCATCTCGGCATTCTTCCATGCTACACATCCCATGAGGATGTCGTGGACGCTGACTCCCGATCTTCACGGCAGGCCGGGGAAGATATTTCATCTGAAAGGAGCTGACCAGGGGTCGTTTGTCAGCCGCCCTTCCGGCTCTGTAACGTCGTTCAGTGGACTGTACCCGGGCAGTGTCCCGAGTGAAGACAGTTTAGTGATCCAGCCGGTCCAATTATCGACTTTCTGTAATGATTTTATGGGGCACGGGGGAGTGTACCCTAAGGTGAACCCTTGAACAAGTGGGTGGATCACCCCTACAAATCTTCGATGGGCTCGCTTAGCTGAATGGGCCCTGAAGCATTTTCAGACCGAGCTGGAGGGCATTGGTCTGTATGCAGTTGTGAGTGCCACCAGTGTTGGGTTACCTCTCAACCCCAACCTGTTTCTGGCACTGATGGAGCGATATATCTCGCTCACCGGGACTTTCTCCACTCCACTGGGGGAGTTAGGATTGGCCCTCCACAAGATGGCAGAGATCTCGAGACTGCCGATGGGGGATACTCCATATGAAGAGTATGTTCCCACGAACCCGGAGTTGGGGGATTCAGACCCTCGGGTAGTGAAAGTGTACCAGGAGCTGATGTGCCACTACCTCGCTTGCACTGCTTTTTATGGCGAGCCTTCAGATTTGGCTCACATTAATAAATGGACGTTCTACCTCTTCTTTCACCGGTCTAGGACTGCTAAGCCAGAGAAGGTCTTGGAAGGCAAAGATCAGCCTCTGAATTTTCTGAGCGTGCTTAATGCTCAGGTAGTCGACGATCTCATGGAAGACGCTGGGGCTCCGGACTGGATCCTCGACGAAGGGATAGGGAAGTATCCTGCAGGCACTAAGGACTATAGTTATTTGAGGCATTGCCGCAGGCCTCTGTCCAGGAAAGCTCAACTGGCTGGGTTCCTCTCCATATAGCTGCGCCGACTGGTGGTACCCGGCATCGCATCTGCGGACCACATTCACCGCAATACGCTATGGCCTGCAATGCGTCTGGTGTTCGGGGCAAGACTGGGCTTGCTCCCTGCCATGGTGTGCCGTATACAAGCTGGCCTGAGGGCCATGACTGACGGGCTGCTCGCCGATGAAACTCGGCATGATAGCTTTCCCAGGGTAGAATTACCATACCTGTATTTGATGGGATGGTTAATTCTCCATAACCCCAGGGTGATGTCTCCCGGCTCTGGCAGTAGCTCGGGGGGTAGTTTCTTGTTGAACTACAAGAATTCCTCCTGGAATGTGACCACAGTTTTAGACTGTCGGTGGGTGCTGAATTTCGGTCACAGCTGGAAGCTCTTCTGTACTGTCCACCCTGTACATCTCAATCAATAGGGGATCAGACTTCAGGACGTAGGCGACGGGAAGACAGTTCTTTCTTCTGAGGCTTTTAATTGGTTGGTCTGTATTAGACCTTCCCACCTACTCTACAGAAGTGAAGACCATTGCTTCTTCGAGCCCTACTTGCCTAGTCGGTTTCCCAGGCAATTCGGGTATGACCAGTTGCACGTGGGCAATGCCGTCACCAGCTTCAGGTCCAGAGGTGGACTCATTGATGGAGCGAGAGGATGGCGATACTTCATCATGGGTTGCACTGAAGCAATTTTTATCGTGCCCGTCATTTTACTCTCCATGGAGCTGCGCATGCTCCATTCGTATGCCCAGTTTTATGTGGCGACGAACACCTTCCATCGCAATTTTGATATGCATAGAAGTTTTAGGGTACCCTCTTCCAAGCCTGGGGGAAGAGTCAAAATTCCCTCAGTTTCTTCTGACGAGGGTGAGGAGTCCGTCAATCCAGATGAGCGTCTGTTGGCGGTACCGAGGGGTGAAGTACCTCCGCCCGTAGGGGCTTTGGTAATCTCTGGGAAGTGAAGGGCTCATGCTCCGAAGAAGACTTCCCCTCGCAAGAGGAAGAAGAAGATGGTTACTCGTCCTCTCCGAATTCCCGATAATGAGGCTCCCAGAAGTGAGCCTGCATCTCCCCATGTTGGGGATGATTCTTTGATTGGAGTTTCCTCGCCTTTTAGAGAGGGAACCTTTACAGTCCCGGCTGGCGGTGCTGGAGAATTCCTGCTGGAGGCTGCTGTCGCTGCAACCGCTTCGGGCAGTGGAACGAGATCGCCTTCGGGCCCGAGCCGGATAAGGATATCTTTATCCAGGTCAGTATCGGAAGAAACCTCTGCAGTGTCTGTAGGTGCACCCAGCGAGATTCCACCTGGTGAACCTCGAGTGGATCTCGGCGAGGGTTCGGAAGAGTACCTGCCGATGTTCGTTAGCGCACCCCCTTCTCCAGGTATGATAGCTTGCCTAGCATCACTAAGAAATAATTTAGCTGTTCTGGCCGCAGACGCGACATATACACCATTGGCCATGAGTAAATATCGTCTTTTATGCCTCTTCTTTAGGAAAATTAACATTATGTTGATATTAACTTCCTTTTGTCTTCTTTTCAGGGGAAGACATCTTCGGGAAGGGCAGTGTAGATGCGCCCTTTGGCTCTGTGTCAGGTCCTGGCGGTGACATGGAGGTGCCTGACTTTGAAGAGGAGACACTTTCGGGTGTCGGCTCGCCTGTCGAAGAGATTCCGATATCTCAAGAGGAGGACGAGCCTGTCATTGCGACAATGCCTCCTTTGAGTACGCCGGTCACTTTGTCCGGTGTTAGCGCTTCTTCTTTTGTCGCACCACCTGTTGAGGCGACGGCCGTGGCAACATCGTCTGCGGTTGTTCCTGGAGGGGGATTCGCCAATATCGCGGCCACTCCCAACGTCCATTCGGATCTAGCTGCGCTGACCGAGCAGTACACTAGTATCTTCTACAACACCTTAAAAATGTTAATATCAATAGTGTTGGCGAAGAATCTGAGCTTCGAGGCGGTGAGGAGGTCCTTCCGGTCCACGATAGTGCCGATCCGAGAATTCAACGACACTGTGGTAGCTGACATGCTGGAGGAGATAGTTAATGGTTTGGAGCAACCCATTAACGAATACTTGCAGCTAGCTCGAGGCAACATTGGCGGTCTCGTTCAATCTAAGTACGACTACCTGACTGCGCAGCCTGCTGAACAGATGGAGTCTCTGAATAAGTCCATTGAGGCTCAGCAGCAGAAGATGGATCAGGAGCGTGTCCAATTGGAGTATGTCGTTCCCGAGTTGACCCAGTGCGAAGCCGATTATGAGAAAGTGGCAGCGAAGGCCCACAGATTGAAGGATGAGCTCATTCGAGTAGAGGCGAAGGCTCTCTCTTTGTCGGCAACCCGAGATGTGCTGAAGGAGCGACGGGCGACTGTTCAGCAGAATCTGACGCGTGTGGGTGCTTTCCACTCAGGTTTTGTGTGGGCTCGGTCTGAGCTAGCTGCTTTGAACAACGATGCGACAAGGTTGGAACGGGCTCGCGCCGACGTCTTGAACTCCCGGGATGAGAGAATGGTTGCTCTGGCGCAGCAGATTCGTGACCTAACCGCTCCCCCCAAATGATGTACCTTTTTGCTTTTCAATGTACTTTTGCTTTTTAATGTACTTTCGCTCTTTTTTAGGAATAATAAAGAGGCTTTCATCTGACTTTGTGGACCCATCATTTTGGAATATAAATGACAGGTTTGGATGAAAGTGATATCAGAGGTAATATGGACGTGATATACTCTCGGTAAGTTTTAGCAGGATATATCAATTCAGAGGTTATATGGACATGATAGAATATGCTTTTAGCTAAAATTTGTACACAAAACACTATCAAAGGTAGTATGGACGTGATAGGTCTTGAAGTTCCAAATTAGTTAAATATATCTATTCAGAGGTTATATGGACATGATAGAATACGATCCAACTAGTTTCGTTTTGGAAGTAGTTTTGTCAGAATAAGATTTTTGCCTTATTCCATTTGATCAAAGGAGGTTAAGCATAGTACTTATTCAGGAATTTGCTATTTATGGGAGCCATCAACAAGTCTCCATTAGGCTTGGCCAACCTGTAAGCGCCGTTTGAGAACGTCGTCTCGATCACATAAGGACCTTCCCATTTGGGCTGGAATTTACCCTTACTTCTGTGAGTAAGAATCATCGGCCTTCTCACAGCTAAGACTAGCTCGCCAACTTTGAACACTCTTTTCTTTACTTTTTGATTAAAAGCTCTGGAAATGCGTGCTTGGTAGAACGCGATGCGCTGTTGAGCCTGAAGGCATTTCTCGTCTAATCCTTCTAGCTCTTGAAGCCTTAACAGGTCGTTCTTTTCTTGAGTCAGCTCATTAGCCATGGCTATCCTGAGTGACGAAATCTGAATTTCGATGGGGAGAACTGCTTCGCTCCCGTAAACCAGTGAGAATGGGGTACAACCTGTCGGTGCTTATACCGTTGTGCGGTATGCCCAGAGATATTCTCCCAGCTTCTCATTCCAATCCCTCTTGTTCGAAGAGACAAACTTTTTCAAGAGCTTGATAATGGTTTTGTTGAAAGCTTCTACCAAACCATTAGCAGCAGGATTATATGCCGTAGAGGCCACATTATGTATTCAATTTTTATCACAAAATTGATGAAACGCTTGGCTGATAAACTGAGGTCCATTGTCATGAATTATCCTTCGGGGTATCCCAAAGTGATAAATGACATGATGCTTGATAAAGCTGATCACGTTAGATGCCTTCACCTCAGCAAGAGGGATCGCCTTTGTCCATTTGGAGAAATAATTCGTGACGGCCAGTATGAACCGGTGACCTCTAGAAGAAGATGGGTGAATAGGACCAATGATATCCATACCCCATGCTTCGAAAGGCCAGGATGCAACCGTAGGATGTAGATGTTCAGGAGGTTGATGGATAAAGTCTGCGTGGACCTGACAGGCTCTGCACTGTCTTGCATACTTTATTGCATCTGTGATCATAGTAGGCCAGTAATAGCCTATTCTCCTGATGTAATCCTGTAGCTTAGGACCGGGTAAGTGCGCTCCGCCTACGCCGTCATGAGCTTCACGGATGATCCGATGTGCCTCATTATCTGAGTGACATCTCAATAGCAGTCCGTCGTAGGTCCGACGATATAGACACTGTGAGGACGCCTCGAAATAGAAGCGTAATAATCGTCTTTTGAAGGATACTGCTTCTTTAGGGTCTTCTGGCAAGATTCTGTATGCCACAAAATCTATAAAGGGACTTCTCCAGTCTCTTCTGGAAGGATCTGTGTTCACAGCGTAGCTGCATTCTATGTGAAAGTTGTTTTTCACACAGAATAAATCTCTGCTAAGAAGGATTACCGAATTCTGCCTTCTTATAAGAATAGCTAAATCTACAGCTAGACTGGCTAGGGCATCAGCTTCCAGATTCTGAGATCGGGGCACATGTTCCAGGAAGAATCCTTTGAATGTCATGGCTATCTCGACCGTTGCCTGGTGATAAGGGATGAGTTCTGGATTCCGGACTTCATATATTCCTCTGACTTGATTGACGATCAGCAGAGAGTCACCGAAAGCTTCCAGAGATTCGATGCCCAATTCTTTAGCGACTTGGAGCCCGATTAATAGAGCGTTATACTCTGCCACAATATTAGAACAGGGCTCGCTGAGAGAATACGCTCGATAGATGAAGAGCTTATCAGGAGTAACCAGGACAATTCCTACTCCTGAGACCATGTTTCCTTTGGGACCAGTTCTGGAGGTACCATCGAAGAATAGTTGCCATGCATCGTCTTCCATTGCAGAATTATACTCTGCAACTTCGTCGGGAATGTCCTCGTATAGCTTGGAGGTCTCCGGGATCTGATGAGCAGCTAGGAAATCAGCCAATGCTTGGCCTTTGATGGACTTCTGAGGGAAGTACACCATGTCATACGGTGTTAATAACATCGCCCAAGTCGTAAGTCGGGAATTAAGAACGCTTGGCTTGTTCATTAGTACCCGAAGAGGATTGATCCTGGAGATGATATGAATAGTCTGGCCCGTGACATAGTGTCATATTTTCTGGATAGCGAACATCAGAGCCAAGCATTCTTTTTCCACAGGATTGTACCGGTGTTCGGCTCTGACCATCATCCTGCTGAGGTAGTAGATAGCCTAACCCATATTGTTCTTCTGTGCGAGAAGAGCTTCCAGAGAATGATCTATCGCTCGAACATACAGCACGAATGGTCTTCCTATGACGGGAGGCACCAGAACTGGCGGACTAGTGAGGTAGCGTTTGATATCACCGAACACTTGCTGACAAGCTTCGTCCCATACGAAGGATACACCTTTCTTCATTAGAAGAAAAAAGGGCTGACATCTCCCAGAGAGGTTGGATATGAATCTCCGCATATAAGCCAAATGGCCTTAAAATCCCCTGAGTTCCCTCATATTACGGGGCGGTCGCATTTCTAAGATGGCCTTGACTTTATCAGGGTCCACTTGAATGACTTTGGCGGTAATGACAAATCCCAGGAATTTGCCACTAGATACACCCAGAAAGGACTTTGTAGGATTCATTTTAAGTTGATGTTGGCGCATCAGCTCAAATACTGTCTTCAAGTCTTGGATGTGGTTATCCTTGAGGAGGCTTTTGACAACTACATCGTCCACGTAACATTCCACTGTCTTGCATAAATGCTCATGGAATATGTTACTCATAGCCCGTTGGTACGTAGCCCCGGCATTCTTCAATCCGAAGGGCATGACCGTATAGCAATATACCCCCAATGGTGTCCGGAAGGCAGTATGCTTCTCGTTTTCAGGATGCATCTTGATTTGGTTGTATCCTGAAAATCCGTCCATGAAAGACATACATTCAAAACTGCATGTATTGTCAATCATAACGTCTGTGATGGTAAGAGGAAACTCATCCTTGGGGCAGGCTGCATTCAGATCTCGAAAATCGATGCAGACATATACTTTCCTATTTTTCTTCATGACCGGGACAACATTGGTGACCGAATCGGGATGCTGTTCTTCTCGGATGAAGCCGGATGCAATCAACTTCTTAACTTCAGCTTCGATGGCATCCATCATATCCGGGCGGAACCGGCGTTGGTGCTGCTTCACAGGCTTCGAATCGGGCAATATATTGAGCTTATGAGTAGCCACCTTTGGATCAAGACCTGGCATATCCTCATAATTCTACGCAAAGACATCGATATATTCTTTTAACAACTGGATAACTTCTTTCCTTTCTGCTTCAGAAAGATTATTACTGATAAATATCGGCTTTGGCAAAAGTTTATCCCCAACGTCAATCTGGATAACTTTATCTTCAGTGGGAGGTTCTCTCTGCTCGAAGCGGAACTCCCATCGTGTATCCATTTGTTGAGCCCAAGCGTCATTCTCAAACAGTTCAGATTCTTGTTCGTCTGCTTCGAAGGAATCTGTTACTACCATATTTACTGATAATGTTTGTTCGAGAGCATGAGATGAGTCGGAGGGCGCTGAGCCATTTTGAGAAGAGGAAAAGATATCCTCGTTTGACTCAGCAGCTGTAAGGGAGGTGGTATACCCTAACCCGAAACTGGTTCGTTGATAGTAGGGATCCCCACGCAGCGGCATTCGTCTGCCTTTCCCGTAGTTGAGACCTGGTTTCAGCTTCAAGTCATAACCCATACTTTGTATGATCTTCAGAGCTTACGGGTTGTATCTGTGAACCTGCATTTTACCAACGTCGTCGTCGGGAGAATCCTCTTGTACAGTCGGTCCATTGCGCCTGCGGCTGAAGACTATTGAACGCTGACTGTTGTAAGTAGGAGGGACAATGAAGATAGAATCCTCATGTGGTCCATATGTCGTGGTGACATTGGGTGATGATGCTACTTCCCATATATACGGATGATAGGAATCTATAGCTCCCAAGAACTTTTATGCTATAGGTTCTATATCGTCATGGAGAGAAGATTCCTGATTCGAAATTTGAGCATCAATGTACTGGAAAAGAGGATCTTTATTATCATCTGAAACCTCGTTCCCGGTTGTGGTTACATCAATCGGCTGTTTGCTGCGCCGAAGGTTGATGACCAAGGATGGAGGCTTCTGGTTCAGAGTGATCACTAGAGGATCACCCCCTTTTCCTGACCTGGTTTTGTTCAGGTGGATAGCCATAGGCTCCATGGTTTTTGGACGAGTAGTCCGTCCTTTCACCTTGATTGACAGAGGTTGTTCGGCAGAGAGTTCTTCTGGCTTCCGGTGGGATTCCTTCTCTGCTTTGCCTGACACCTCTTCCATGTAGTCTTGTGAGTACAACACAGCATCGGAGTAGTAGGATTCTACTCTTCTAAATGGGTTCAGGTCAGCAAACAGCATCGGAGTAGTAGGATTCTACTCCTCTAAATGGGTTCAGGTCAGCAAACTCTGTTTGTACTGTTCCTTGGGCGTCTACATATTTAAAGCATTGATGTAGAGTCGAAGGAACGATGTTGTGGTCGTAGATCCAAGGTCTGCCCAGCAGAATATTGTAGGATACCTCTGAATCAATGACATAACATGTGGCCACTGATCTAAGGTCATCAATCTGGATCCTCAGATGACTCTTTCCCAACGGATTGCTTTTCTGGCGTTGAAACCCACGATTTTAGTGGTGGTGTAAGCCAGTTCGCTGGTAGGAATCCTCAGCGGTCTGAGCAGACTATGAGGAATTATGCTGATTGATGATCCTGGATCTATGTGAATCCGGTCGACCTCCATGGAACCGACGTATCCAGTATAATAGAGGGGTCTGTCATGCCTGCTATGTTTTAACAGCATGTCATCTTGAGTGAAAATGATATTCGGGACCACCTACATCACACTGTGGCATTGAGGACATGCCACGGGTTCTTCGTCAGGGAACTTGAGCTGGGTCAAGTATGCATCCGTCTGCATCAACGCTTCACTCAGGGCTTGATGAGTGTCTTGAGAGAGCCTGAGTAGTTCGAAGATGGACAACCTGGCTGGTGTATTAGCCAATTGGACCAGGATGTCGAAGTTGTACGGCTTCTCTAAACCTTTGTTTTGAATGTTTTTCACAGGTTTATCGAAACGCACTTCTTTTTGCTTCCCTTTGTTCGCCGGAATTGGTCACGAAGGACCGGCCTCTGGTATGGCGGGCTCTTGTTCTGACGACTTGGTAGCTGAAGTGTCTGCCGGTGTATCTTCCTGACTTGCTCCATGGTCCTTGAGGTAAGCTTTCCCTAAATGGGTTCCAGTGGCCAAGACCTCGTCTTCTGATGTCGAGTCTGCCGTAACCATGTGACATGGTTTACGCTTCGAGTTCTTCTTAGACTTAGCCTTAGCAGCTTGAGTCTCTTTCTCGATCCCGGGCACCAAATTTGGATGAACCCACATAATCTCACCTTGCTGGGTAGTTAGGGGTACCAGGTCATGATTTTGACCTCTAGCTGGAAGGAGATTAACGATGTTCATCGTCGTCCGAAAAATAGGTGTAACACCATCTGGGACTTCTTGGGGAGGCAGATTGCCAAATTGCAGAGAGATCATGTTGGCTGTGACCGTCTTCTCGCTGTTGCACAGAGTGATGGACTTAGCATCGATCAGCTCCTGGATTTTTCTCTTTAGTACATAACACGCCTTTGTGGGGTGGGGTATGTACCTATAGAAGATGCAGTACTTGGGGTTATTGGTACTGCCGGCCTCATTGGGCCGTCTCACCTCAGGAAGGATAATCTTGCCGCTTTTGACGAGACATTCAAATATGCTCGGAATATCATCATCGTCGAAAGAGTACACTTTAATGGGCCTGGAAGTCCCAGGTTTCGTCTGCGTGGTTGCCGCAGTCTTTTGTCTGGACGTATTGATCGCCAGAGCTTCTTTACCCTTGGTACCATGAGGATGGTCGGTGTTGGAGGATGACCTCTTGCCTTTATCAGAGGCCGAGATCATGATGCCATTATCGCACGCCTTCTGACTGTTGTCCTCCGCGGCTACCGCTGAGATGACGACTGAGGGCCAATTATGGAACTGATATGGTCCTATGAACACCGAGATCACGGAAAGAAGGTTCTTCCTGCAGATGTCCACCAATACCGAGTCTGGAACTCCTGGAGGCATTTGCAAAGTGGCTTGATGAAAACGTTCGATGAAAGTGCGAACATTCTCTTTTTTCTTCTGCTTGACTTCGATGAGAGAGGACATAGACATGTCCATCCCTCCCTCGTAGAATCGTGTGAAGAATAAAGCCTTGAAGTCTTCAAAGTAATGCAGTTATCCTCCAGACTTCGATAGCACTGACAAGCTACCCCCGAGAGACAGCCCTCGAACACCTGAGTGAGGAGGGCATCGTTCCCTTGTAATAACACCGTCATCATACTGAAATAGTTCATGTACTGACTCGGTGATGTTTTTCCCTCGAACAAAGCCATAGTCTATGGTTTGTATCTAGGAGGGAAAGGGACCTCTTTCCAGATAGCTGGGTAAGGTTGGTTGATTTCCAATTTCTTGAACTGATCTTTGTGCTTCAGGGCATCAAATTAGGCTTTCAACTCCCGTACTGCCTGCATCGGATCTTCAGCCAATAGCGGGACCACGGAGTGATGAGGAATCGATTGCATCGTGACTCCGACAGAAGGTAATACATTCTCCGAGTGAGGATGCGGAGGAACTACTTACTCCTGATCTAGAGCAGGCTCTTGGATCGCGTTGGATGGTGGTAAGTCCACCCCCACACATATCTGAGTTGGAGGGACCGATGCTTGAGCCATAGCAGCTGCGTGTTGAGTCAGCACCATCTGGTGCATGTTCTCCATCATGGATTGTATTTCTTTCAGAGATGTCTCCAGTACAGTAATGCGCTGCTCAGTGCTCCCCGATGGGGAAGCTTCCTCGAGTTCATCTCCAATGGCATAAACTCCCATCTCCCTGGGTGTCATTGAAGGATTAGTACAGGTCTCCGTTGAATTTGACTCTATACTTTCAGTATCTGATTCGGGAGACTGGCGACCCCCAGTTTCGGAATCAGAAGAGTACGAAGTCGGTTGTCATGACCTCGAACGGGTGTTTCGGAACACCCCAGTTTCGGTGTTCCTAAGGAGCATGTTGAATCTCCTTCGGCTCGAAGTTATAGAGGGATGACGTCTTGAGCCCGACCTTTCTCTAGGTATGTGTGAAGCCATGTTCATCGATGCATGTGTGGGCTCTTCTTCCTGGAAAGACGGAGAGTAACTCAACCGGTCAAAAACTGACCATTTTGCTTCAGAACAGCAACAATTAATTATAATCCTATGACTATTACAATAGTGCTCATTAGGAGGCGTAATAGACATACTGGAAGATCCCCTATCCTTGCATTTCTGGATGAGGTACCCACGCAGGTCAGGAGGATTTACGGAAGAGGAAGAAGAAGATGGCTTGTTCCTTCTGTTTACGTCAGTGGGCATGCGGATGTCGGAAACCATAGTTTTCCCTGTGCCACCTGTATACAACAGGTTGGCCATCTGGGTGGCGATTAATCCTCGAGGAGGGTGTCTTTCTGCAATTTGAGCCTTCTTTACGCTGAGGGACTTCACCTGGCGTAATTTGGGCTGGCGTAAAGCCGAGGAGGTCCTCAGTCGGCCGTCGCTCCTCGCGTAATCCGGAGGGCTGGCAGATTCTTTCTTTGCTGGCGTAAAGGCCGAAAAGTTGAGCAGTCCGCCACTTGCTTTCCCTTGCATAGACTGCAGGGATCATCTGCTTTTCCGCGGAGGGCAGATGCATCTTTACGCGCGGAGCGCATTTGAAACTTCTGATTTGGCGCTAAGGCATTGTCAGAAATTTTGTCTGTTCCGCCAGGGACGGGCGACTGGTTTCTACGCGCAGAGCGCGGTGTAGGCTTCTGGACTAGCGCTGGGGCATTGTCCGAAGTTTCGTCTGTTCCGCCAGGGACGGAAGACTGAATTTTACGCATAGAGCGCGGAGTATACTTCTGGATTAGCACTGAGGCATTGTCCGAAGTTTTGTCTATTCCGTCAGTAACAGGAGACTTAATTTTACGCGCAAGGTACGGAGTATACTTCTGGATTAGCGCTGAGGCATTGCCAGAAGTTTTATCTATTCCGTCAGTGACGGGAGACTGAATTTTACGCGCAAGGCGCGGAGGGAGCGATGCTACCACCTCGTTGATCGAAGAGGTCGGAGAGTCGACAGGAATGGTAGGGGATGTCTTGGGCATCCAGACCTTACGCAGTTTCCTGTTGTCTTGGACAGAGAGAGAGTGAGAGCTACCCCCTATTCAAAGCATGTCTTCGTAGGCAGACTGGTCGAACTGGACGACCAGTGTCTTCTTTACGGATCCCACAGATACCGCATTATATTGAGCAATTGCCTTCTCATTAGAAGAGAAAGATGTCCCCAATAGAGTCGTCATCTTGTGTTTGATGATAAACGAAAGTCATATGGAAACGAGATTTTATACGAAAACCCGCCCTTCTTGGGTTTACAAACAAGATTGTATAATTTAATCCTATACGAGGATGTCGAGTACAATTTATTTAATCTGGGTAAATATTGCTATAGGAGTCTGATCTGCAGTCGATCACTTTGTCCCTTGGACCACACGATGATGAAGAAATGTCGTGGAAGATAGAAAGCAACTTCGAAGGTTGCTAAAGAGAGTGGATGCCCGATGCCAAAGTCGTCGATCACTTCTCTTTGCCTGAGCTCTGGATTCTTCTCTCTCTCGACCATTTTCTTTCCTAATTTCTCGACCTCTATTCTCCGAGTTGTCGACCTTGGATCTGATACTGGATTCCTTGACCAATTTCCGACCTTGGCGACCTTCAATTTTTTGACCTCTATTCTCCGAGTTGTAGACCTTGGATCTGATACTGGATTCCTTGACCAATTTCTGACCTTGGCGACCTATTTTTCTCCACCTCCTTTCCTCTGTTGATAGAGGTCTCTATTTATAGAGTTTTAGTGATAGTGACCACTCAGTCGGTGTAGAAACCGAGTAGTGGAAAGTACAGCACCCTTTTATACGATGGTTACAATAACCATTGCCTGCGTATAGATGACCTTTTGAATGAGCGTGTGACGCGTGTCCAACTAAGGGACAATGCGTATAACTGCTGCGAAGATCATGGCGTAGAAGCCACATAGGTAGTTATCCTTTGTGTAGAAGAGGTTGGCGTAGAAGCCAATAACTGTCACCATGGCGTAGAAGCCAAGTAGGCATAGAAGCCGAGTAGGCGTAGAAACCGAGTAGGCGTAGAGGTCGAGTGGGCGTAGAAGCCGAGTGGACGTAGAAGCCGAGATGATATGGACGTTTTAGCCGAAATTATAGCTTTTGGAGATATAATCAAATCTCTTGCATTAAATGCAGAGATCTGCCCCCATCCTGTGCATTAAATGCAGAGGCGTGTCTTCGAAGAGTTGCCATCATTCCGCTCATTAAATGCAGATACGCACCTCAAACCCTGTACGAAGAGCAACTGATGATGTGGCAGTTTGTTTGCTTTCTGCGGAGCGTAAGAAGCTTACGTCTGCCTGTGTAAAACTAGGCAGCGTATTCCAGAGGCGTGTCTCGAAGATTTGCCATCATTCCGTTCATTAAATGCATAGATGTGCCTTAAGAACCTGTCACCGCTCTATGCATTAAATGCAGAGACGTGCCTCGGGCATCTGTCAGTATTCTGCGCATTAAATGCAGAGACGTGCCTCGAGAACCTGTCACCGCTCTGCGCATTAAATGCAGAGACGTGCCTCGAGCCCTGTACGAAGAGCAGCTTTTGACGTGGCAGTATGTTTGTCTTCTGCGGAGCATAAGAAGCTCACGTCTGCCTGTATAAAACTAGGCAGCGTTTTCCCTTGTATGCGTAAAAGCAGTTTACACCAAGGAGATGTCACTAAACGACAGTCTGGGTCGCTGTGCCGTACCATCATTATAGCCGTCGTCTGGGTAGTCGTGCAGTACTCTTTATCAGGAGTACAGACGTCAAGTTCACTACACGATTTGACAGGTTCATTTTGGGGAAGACAAAGCGTTCCTCGTACACTTTAATGTTGCGTCGAAAGCGGATAAGTTTTACGCCATAAAGGCGATGTAGCACCCTTTTTACGCTGAAGCAGCCTGGACATACTATATTACGCGGATAGTCCTTAAGCTTATATTTTATGCTATGCTCAGCGGAGAAGCTCTGTTGCACGCTAGCACATAGGTGTGCTCCTAACCACTGTTACCCTGGACCTCACATACACACAATTACAAATACCCCATAGTCTGTCACCTAATGTGCACTACCTCAACATCTAAGACACAACCCATACTAGACACAGTGCAGCACATACCCAAGCTTGGACATCCTTCACAAGCCACTCATCACTGCATGCAGCAATGTTGTTGTGTTTTCCCCTCTCTGGTTACATCAGATACTAACACTCCAATAATCAGATACACATATATCTAATACATTGATACATATATATATAAGCAATCCTCACGTCACTGACACTGAAACTAACTGATATACACATGGTATACTTAACCAACACACACCCCTCTCATCTAATTCTATCTCTAACTCTCGCTTGATACTGTAACCAATCACCTAATTCACACTTAGCACTAACATACTAATTCTGACACTACCCATCTTCTTGAAACCCGATACCATATTGCTCCATATCAGTGTGCATCTCATGTTTCCACCTGCAGTTGCTCACTTAACTGCAACCCCTACTGTGCAACAGCCCTCTAACTAATACACCTACACAAGCTCTAGCTTACCAATACACTAGAATATAACACCCCTCGTGGCAACACCAACACAAAAGATATTGTACCACATTAATACTAGACTAACATTAAATACCTAGTACATACCCTCACCACTCAACATCCAAAGACTCAAGACCTATATACTGATACACTCTTACACGTTTTACACACTTGTTTATTTCGATACACAAGTTGCACATAGAACACACTCTAACCCTGGGAATACACTGCACTGTAGCTTTCCAAGATACCCGTAATTGCACAGTAGTCAAGCTCACTCCCCAAACCACCAATCTATTTGCTGCAGGTGTGTGTCGTTGCACAAAGTACAGGGAAGCATGATGTTGGTAGCATTTAATCCCCTTGCACTGCAATAACTGAGCTGCAACCTGATCTATAACCAATGATGCTCATACCTACTTGCTACATGACTGCCCACCTGCACAGGAACCTGATCTCTACAGTGTTTGAACTCAATTCACAACACACTCTCAAGCTAAGTGTTAGCACACATAACCCACATGATGCTTGTTGTAAACTCCCTCGACCAGATTTAAGTAATTTATGATTATTTTTAACTAATTAGAATTATTACAACTTTTTAAGATTTATTTTGTTTACATATCCTATTTGATTGTGCACCTGTACTTCACACAATTAATTAGAACATTACACTAGCTGTTTTGCCCAAACAAAAATACGATAAAATTTTACTCTAATTATACTACAATTAGTGTATTGACACCGTAGAAAAATTATGACCCTAACTGCCCCTAAATAATTAGTGAACATCGTGCGCAGTATTTATTAAATAATAAATACGATGACCCGTATCACCCAAAGAATCAGACCTTGACTCTGCCCAGGCTCACCCCTATACTTCCCAAAATATTTCTCCAGCTGTTTCCCTCATTTCTGTACAAATTAGTATTTCGAGGAATCAGTATTTTAAATCAGACAATTTGCAAAATTATGCAAAATACCAACTTTGGGACCTATTTGCAAATTATGAAAGTTTAAGGGTTTTTATGCAAAAATGCATGTAAGGTGGCATCACCTCATTGATTAGTGAATAGGTGACATGGGACCCAACAAAATATCCAGAAAAATCTGCCAAAAATATCCTGAAATGCAAAATTACCCAAATGCCCTTAAAGTTGCAATTAATTACAACTTTGTCATTGGGAAAAAAACCTATATAAACCACACACCCTCTCTTCAAACCCCCACAGCCACTTCCCTCCGCCACCACCGGCCACCCAACTCCGGCAAGACCCTCGCCCCTACCCCACCTCCCCTCCGTCCAAGCCACCTCCCCTCCGGCCGCCTGATCCGCCGTGGGCAGCCCCCGCAAGCCAACTTCCCCAACACCATCACCCACAGCCACCACCACCCGAACCACTCCCACCACCGCCTCCGGCCACCATGCACCATCACCACCCCCACCGTTCGACTCGTCCCGACCCCCTCCACCCGACGACCACCCCCTCACCGCCCCACGACCCTTCCTCCGGCCGCCCTCGCCCCCGCAGCAGCTCCCACTCCCTAACCCTAGCTACTGCCACCCCCATCTCCGACCGCCTCCAGCCACCACCACCGCCGTCATGGACCACCGCCACCACCACTAACTTGACCGCCACCCTCCCCTCCTTCGATCCATCACCATGCAACGCCACCTTCGCCACTGCTCCGCCGCCGGCAGCCCCCGCAAGCAGCTGCTGCTGCTGCTGCTGCTAGCAGCCACTGCTGCTGTTGCTGCTCCTTCGGCCACCTCCGGCCGCCTCCACCGCCGTCCTCCCGCCGTCGACGACGTGGGGGTCCCACCTGTCAGTAGGTATACCCCCCCTCTTGTCTATACGAATATACGCATAAATTTATATATGTATGTAAATATGTATATATATATGTATACAAATACTTATATATATATATGTTATATATATATATATTAATATATAATGTTATATTAATTATATATTGTATAAATACAGTATATGTATACTATATAATATATTATTATTATTATATATTATGTATATATATGTATATATATACATGTGTATATAATTATATATATATAACATATTATTTTATATGTTATATATTATGTAATATTAAGTATATATATATATATATATACTTAATATTACATATTATATATATATATATGCAGTATATATAAATATGTGTATTCATATATTTATATATATACATAGTTATATATGAAATATATATTATATGTATATAATATTATATAACATATTATTTATATGTTATATATATATTATATTATTACTAATAATTATTGCTGGATAATACAACATATGTATATATATATATATATATGTATATATTTATGCACTGTCATTTCATTTATTGCCTATATATATATTATATATATATATATATAATATATACTACATAGTACTGGATAATACAGTACGTATTTATATTCCTGCACTGCCATTTCTTTTTATATATATATATATATATCTATATATATATAATATATAATATTATATATAATATTGAGCTGGATAATACAGCCTATATATATATATGTATATTTACATTTCTCGCACTGTCTTTCAATTTATTATATATATGTATATATATTATATATATATTATATACTATATAATATAGTACTTTATAATATAGTACATATATATATGAATTTACTTTTGCCCTATCTTTTCATTTATTTATATATATATATCAGAGGTTATACCCTGCTAATATTATATTACTATATATATATACTACTATATATACTATATCTATATATATATATACATATTATAATACATATATATTATATGTATTTATGAATATAAGTATATATATATATATATATATATATCTATATTATACTCAGAATATTCACAAACCCTGTATGTTTAACAGGAGATAACTCCAATACAGCCAGTGACCTCCTGTCACCAGCTCCTACAAACCTGACTGTGAGATCAGGGTTTCAACAATATCAAGGAGTAGGCAAGTATACCTTGCCAAGTTTACTGTTTAAATTTAAATATTGTTATATGCTCTTGTTTCTGAATCTCATATAACTATGAGTACCTGAGACTGCCTCAGGTACAGTCAACTGATACGTTGAAAATTAGTATAATTATCTTAGTCTTACAGACTCACCAACAATTGTGAGAGTATCCTGATATTCTCCTAGACCCTGTCACGGGAACACGCAACACAGTTGCAATACATATTGGGATGCGAGCTACGTATTTGATTAGCTACCAGTACGTGTGACCCGCATCACGGCTTAGTATAAACTCAAGAAAATTACGACTTGACATTTAGTTACATTGGGTGGGAAAGATAACTAGTGGACGTATGGGACACCCCTCCATGAGTCTATTATCCTTCGTACCATGCTCCTCGGAGATGGTCGATTACAGAGCTACCCGTGTGTCCGGGGGCATATGACACATATACTAGCCAGTCAACACGATTGGTGAATTAAGTCAGCATATGTCAAGCCTACACATTCCCATGCGTACTACAAGGTCTTTATTTGCATTTTACTTAGATGGTTAGTACCCTGTGTTTATTTATTTATTCAGTATTTATATGGCATATCATTTTTCTGTATCTTGTTACGTCCCACTGAGGACCTGGTTTCCTGCCAGATTTAGACGAGGCTTTCTACCCCACGGTATACGGGCCTGATCAGGAGGCTAGATGTGCTACCGAGGAGAAGCTAGAGGAGACACCCTCAGAGTTTGCCTGAACCTAGAAGCCTGGTCACCTGGAGATGGAGCTGTTTTCCCCAGATAGACGCTACTTAGTCTATCTTATTTTTCTGCGCTATTATTAGTTTTTGTTATGGGCTTGTACCCATCAGTTGTACTATGTCTTTATCAGACTCAGCTTTTATATATATTTTAGCACTTATTTTCCTAACATTTTATTGTGGATGAGATAGATTTACCTGTTTCATACTTGTAGTATTTTAGGATAGCGTAGCACGTTCCTTTGGGTCCATTAAAATGGATTAAGCCCTTAGTGACGTGTCAGCTGGCCAGTGACACGTGGCCTAGTTCCTGACATTTTGGGACTGGGGCGTGACATGGTTTTAGTGGTGGCCCATACAGGTCTAATTTATTGCTAGTGGTATGATAACATGCCCAGCAAGCCTGCAATAGAATAGGAATACTAGGTCTCATTCACACTGACGCTATCCTTAAAATATTTTTTTATCGCATCCTGCTTGATTATCTTTTCCTTCATGCTTTTCTAATTATTCTATTTTCTTCAGAAATATGGACATACCCGGGAAACATACGATTGATGGGGCTGACCAAGCAACAGACCCCTCGACAAATATCCAAGGAACCTCGACTACCCCACAAGACCAATCCCCGAGAAGGATGCTGGTCTACCCGACGACCCCATACCTTCCCCAGGATCCTGCCCAGACAGGAACACCAGCTCAACATGAAGGGCAAATATCAATACCGCAGGTGGAGACACCTTTGCCACCACCTCCAACCTTTCCTGCTATGATGCCACAGCTTGAGGGCCAGCCTCAAATATTCCAGTTCCTCCAAGCTATGTTGCAGACTCAATGGCAACAGACTGAAGCCCTGAGACAGTCTCAGTGGCAATAGACTGAAGCCTTGAGACAGACCTTGATGACGGCTTTGGAGAAAACCACTGCCCCGGCACCGGTACCTGTCCAACCAGTAGGCACAGTCCGAGGTTTCCGCCATATGAGCCCGAAAACCTTTAAAGGCAGCGAAACCCCAGAGGAGATCTCCGACTGGATCTCCAACACAGAGATGCTACTGGAAGGATCGCAACTTACACCCGACCTATGGATGACCGCTGTGAGGGCCCAACTCCTCGGCAACGCCCATCACTGGTGGGAATCCATAGAACGTAGCGTCGGCAAAGACCAGACTTGGGAACAATTCTTGGAGCACTTCAATGCCAAGTACTTTCCCGCAACAGTCCAAGATGCCCTATATTCCCAGTTCCTGCACCTGGAACAAAGGAACATGTCCGTCGATGCCTACGATGCAGAGTTCTGCCGACTGAGTCGATTCGGTGCCAATCTGATACCGAACGAGCTGGAGAAGGCCAAGAGATTCCACCGCGGCCTCACCCTAGAGCTCCAGAGATATAAAACGGTGCAGTCAAGGATCTCCTACGAGGAGGTTCTTACAGAAGCAAGGTTGCAAGAAGCCATTGGCCGAGGAACAAGACGCCCGAATCCAACCTTCCCGGCCAAAAACCAGCAAGGAGCAGGAGGACCTAATCGTCGTCCACAAAATCAGACACATCAAACGACGGGACCCTACCAGAAGAAGGAGCTCCCGACTTGTCACTTTTGTGGCAAGAAGGGGCATTATATCAATGACTGCAGAAAGAAGCTGGGATTATGCCTAGTATGTGGAGCGAGCCAGCATATGGCTAGAGACTGCCCACAACGCAAAGATACAGCACCTCAGCACGGACAAAAGCCAGGAGCACAAGCCCAGAAGATGCTACCCTCCACATTTGGAGGATATCAGAGAGGAGCACCCCTGGCCACTCAGGAGGCCCAATTCAACAAGGCTAGACAATAATCTGGAGGACAAAGGCACGGGCAGGCCTTTGCTTTAGCTGCAGTTGCCGGAGAACCCGAAGGTGAAATTATCATAGGTACCATTTTAGTTGCATCATTACCTGCAACTGCATTATTTGATTCTGGCGCAACCCTGTCATTCATATCTAGTAATTTCATAGCCATGCACAAACTAGTCACTTTCCCACTACCTAAGTGCTGGAAAATTCTTACTAGAGGAGGTATTGTTCCAATTACCAACATTATTGAAACATGTTCGATAGTTGTTTGTAGTAGAGAGCTAAGAGCGCGATTTTTGGTACTCCCTATGCCAAATTTCGACGTTGTCTTAGGCATAGACTGGTTAATCCAGAACAATGCTATCCTAGACTGCCGAAAAGGTAGTATCATCTTTAGACCACCAGGACACCCGGAGTTCGAATACGTACGAGGTACCATCGAGCAAGGAGTAGGCCAGACTCCTAGAGCTTACATGGCGATGGAGAAAGAACCCCCAGCAATCGTTGCAGAATTCGAAGACGTATTCCCGGAGGAATTGCCAGGCCTACCGCTTGACAGAGAAGTAGAGTTCACTATT
The DNA here is from genome assembly GCA_036927795.1 of Iris macrosiphon. Classification (NCBI taxonomy): domain Eukaryota; kingdom Viridiplantae; phylum Streptophyta; class Magnoliopsida; order Asparagales; family Iridaceae; genus Iris; species Iris macrosiphon. Next base: position 73,412,409 of record JAYESA010000018.1, read on the forward strand.
GAGCTGATACCCAGAGCTGCACCAGTATCCTCAAATGTGTACCGACTGGCGAAGAAGGAACTTGACGAGCTGAAGCTGCGATTGGAGGAGTTACAAATCAAGGGATTTGTTCATCCTAGTGCATCACCCTGGGGAGCACCAGTGTTGTTTGTACCAAAGAAGGATGGGACATATCGGATGTGTATTGATTACAGAGCTCTCAATGCTTTGACAATCAAAAACAAATACCCCTTGCCGCGAATTGACGATCTATTCGACCAACTGACGGGAGCTGTGGTATTCTCAAAAATAGACTTGAGATCAGGCTATCATCAGGTCAAAGTACGGAGAGAAGATATTCCAAAGACAGCATTCAGGACTCCTTATGGTCATTACGAGTTCCTGGTGATGCCTTTTGGACTAACTAATGCACCTACCGTATTCATGAACCTGATGAACAGAGTCTTCCACCAATATCTGGACCAGTTCGTGGTAGTCTTTCATCGACGACATTCTGGTGTATTCAAAGAGCCACGAGGAGCATGAAGAGCACTTAAGACTGGTGCTAGAGACGCTGAGACGAGAAAGCCTTTATGCTAAGATGAGCAAGTGCGAGTTCTTCCTTGATCGTGTCGCTTTTCTTGGACACGTTATCACAGGAGAAGGCATCTCGGTGGACCCAGCAAAGATCTCATCTGTCGAGACGTGGCCAACCCCGACCAACGTCTCAGAGGTGAGAAGCTTTCTAGGACTTGCCGAATATTACCGGAGGTTCGTAGAAAACTTTGCACGAATCGCGGAACCAATTACCCGGTTGACCCGCAAGAATCAGGAGTTTATCTGGTCTGAGGAATGCCAGACAGCTTTTGATGAGTTGAAGAAGCGTCTGACTACTGCCCCCATCTTGACTATACCATCTGGATCCGGAGGTTTCGTAATCTATAGCGATGCATCCAGAAAAGGATTGGGTTGTGTCTTAATGCAACATGGGAAGGTTGTAGCTTATGCCTCAAGACAACTGAGGACTCATGAGAAGAATTACCCCACTCACGACCTGGAGCTTGCCGCAGTCATCTTCGCCCTGAAACTAAGGAGATATTATCTATACGACGAACGAGTGGAGATATTCACCGATCACAAGAGCCTGAAATACGTCTACACCCAGAAGGACCTAAATCTGAGACAAAGATGATGGCTCAAAGTGATGACGGATTTCAAGATTAATTTGCAGTACCATCCAGGGAAGGCAAATGTAGTAGCTGATGCACTAAGCAGAAGACCCTCGGCATTCTTTATGACCACCCAACCAGGTCTGCTGAAAGATCTAGAAAAGTTGGGAATAAAGGTCATGATGCCAGGAATTGACGGCCAATTATCAAACTACCAGCTACAATCAACATTGGTCGAAAGAATCAAAGCTGCTCTACCAACAGATGCAAGATTTCAGAGGCTTCGCCAAAGAACAAAGGCTGGAATCCAGACAGGATATCGCATACATAAAGATGGGACTCTAAGATGTGGTGATCGTCTTTATGTTCCAAATGGAGAACTACGTGAAGAGCTGATGTCAGAAGCTCATAGCTCAACATACTCTATACATCCAGGAGGCACAAAGATGTACAGAGATCTGCGACAATATTACTGGTGGCATGGAATAAAGCGAGAGATAGCACACTTTGTGGCTAAATGCCTGGTGTGTCAGCAAGTCAAGGCTGAACATCAGAGATCTGCCGGTTTACTTCAACCCCTCCTAATACCCGAGTGGAAATGGGAGCACATTACGATGGACTTTGTTACGGGCTTCCCAAGAAGTCCCAGTAGTCGTAATGCTGTATGGGTAATCGTAGATAGACTCACAAAGGCTGCACATTTCCTACCTTTTAGAGTCGGACGATCTACAGAAATCTTGGCGGACATGTACATGAAGGAGATAGTGCGTCTGCATGGAGTACCGGTCAGCATAGTATCTGATAGAGATACGAGGTTTACATCTTACTTCTGGCGAAGTATGCAAGAAAGTCTTGGTACCCGCCTCAAGTTCAGCACCTCGTATCACCCGCAGACAGATGGCCAATCATAACGCACCATCCAGACACTTGAAGATATGCTGAGAGCCTGCATGCTTAATTTTAGCGGATCATGGGAAGATCATCTACACCTGGTAGAATTTTTCTACAATAATAGCTATCAAGCGAGCATTCAAATGGCTCCCTTTGAAGCTTTATATGGCAGGAAATATCGTTCTCCAGTATGCTGGAGCGATGTAGGCGAGAGACAGATCTTGGGACCAGAATTGATTATTCGTACGGTGGAGAAAGTAAAGAAGATCCAGGGATACCTACGAGCTGCACAAGATAGACAAAAGTACTGGGCCAACATTCATCGACGACCTCTAGAGTTCCAAGTGGGAGAGCATGTGTTCTTGAAGATCTCATCTACCAGAGGTACTATCAGATTTGGAGGAAGAGGAAAACTGAGCCCAAGGTACATTGGACCCTTCGATGTGTTGGAACGCGTCGGAGAAGTTGCTTACAGACTAGCTCTACCTCAGACCTTGGAAGGAGTGCATGACGTCTTCCACGTATCTCAGCTGAGGAGATACATTCCAGACCCAAGTCATGTACTGGACCATTCAGAGATCACCATCGGCCCAAGCCTATCATATCAGGAGGAACCTGTAGAGATCTTAGACCGTAGCGAGAAGGTGTTGCGAGGCCAGACTATTCCTCTAGTTCGTGTTGCATGGAGGCATCATGCACCAGGTGAATCAACCTGGGAACGAGAGGAGGATATTCGACAGCGTTTTCCCCATCTATTTCCAAACCAGGGTATGTCCTAATATTTTAAATCAATCTTTCATTCTCATTATATGTCTATTTTTATTTCGAGGACAAAATATTCTAAGGAGGGTAGATTATAAACTCCCACCTGTCAGTAGGTATACCCCCCTCTTGTTTATACGTATATACGCATAAATTTATATATGTATGTACATATGTATATATATATGTATACAAATACTTATATATATATATGTTATATATATATATTAATATATAATGTTATATTAATTATATACTGTATAAATACAGTATATGTATACTATACAATATATTATTATTATTATATATTATGTATATATATGTATATATATATACATGTGTATATATTTATATATATATAACATATTATTTTATATGTTATATATTATGTAATAATAAGTATATATATATATATATATATATATATGCATTTATTTCTGTTTTATATATATATATATATATATATATATATATATATATATATATATATATATATATATATATATATATATATATATATATATATATATATATATATATATATATGTAGTATATATAAATATGTGTATTCATATATTTATATATATACATAGTTATATATGAAATATATATTATATGTATATAATATTATATAATATATTATTTATATGTTATATATATATTATATTATTACTAATAATTATTGCTGGATAATACAACATATGTATATATATATATATATATATATGTATATATTTATGCACTGTTATTTCATTTATTGCCTATATATATATTATATATATATATAATATATACTACATAGTACTGGATAATACAGTACGTATTTATATTCCTGTACTGCCATTTCTTTATATATATATATATATATATATATATATATATATCTATATATATAATATATAATATTATATATAATATTGAGCTGGATAATACAGCCTATATATATATGTATATTTATATTTCTCGCACTGTCTATCAATTTATTATATATATGTATATATATTATATATATATTATATACTATATAATATAGTACTGTATAATACAGTACATATATATATGAATTTACTTTTGCCCTGTCTTTTCATTTATTTATATATATATATCAGAGGTTACACCCTGCTAATATTATATTACTATATATATATACTACTATATATACTATATCTATATATATATATATATATATATACATATTATAATACATAAATATTATACGTATTTATGAATATAAGTATATATATATCTATATTATACTCAGAATATTCACAAACCCTGTATGTTTAACAGGAGATAGCTCCAACACAGCCAGTGACCTCCTGTCACCAGCTCCTACAAACCTGACTGTGAGATCAGGGTTTCAACACTATCAAGGAGTAGGCAAGTATACCTTGCCAAGTTTACTGTTTAAATTTAAATATTGTTATATGCTCTTGTTTCTGAATCTCATATAACTATGAGTACCTGAGACTGCCTCAGGTACAGTCAACTGATACGTTGAAAATTAGTATAATTAACTTAGTCTTACAGACTCACCAACAATTGTGAGAGTATCCTGATATTCTCCTAGACCCTGTCACGGGAACACGCAACACGGTTGTAATACATATTGGGATGCGAGCTACACATTTGATTAGCTACCAGTACGTGTGACCCGCATCACGGCTTAGTATAAACTCAGGAAAATTACGACTTGACATTTAGTTACATTGGGTGGGAAAGATAACTAGTGGACGTATGGGACACCCCTCCATGAGTCTATTATCCTTCGTACCATGCTCCTCGGAGATGGTCGATTGCAGAGCTACCCGTGTGTCCGGGGGCATATGACACATATACTAGCCAGTCAACACGATTGGTGAATTAAGTCAGCATATGTCAAGCCTACACATTCCCATGCGTACTACAAGGTCTTTATTTCCATTTTACTTAGATGGTTAGTACCCTGTGTTTATTTATTTATTCAGTATTTACATGGAATGTCATTTTTCTATATCTTGTTACGTCCCACTGAGGACCTGGTTTCCTGACAGATTTAGACGAAGCTTTCTACCCCACGGTATACGGGCCTGATCAGGAGGCTAGATGTGCTACCGAGGAGAAGCTAGAGGAGACACCCTCAGAGTTTGCCTGAACCTAGAAGCCTGGTCACCTGGAGATGTAGCTGTTTTCCCCAGATAGACGCTACTTAGTCTATCTTATTTTTCTGCGCTATTATTAGTTTTTGTTATGGGCTTGTACCCATCAGTTGTACTATGTCTTTATCAGACTCAGCTTTTATATATATTTCAGCACTTATTTTCCTGATATTTTGTTGTGGATGAGATAGATTTACCTGTTTCATACTTGTAGTATTTTAGGACAGCGTAGCACGTTCCTTTGGGTCCATTAAAATGGATTAAGCCCTTAGTGACGTGTCAGCTGGCCAGTGACACGTGGCCTAGTTCCTGTCATTTTGGGACTGGGGCGTGACACTTGTGTATCATGTCTCAAATCTAATGCATGATACTCCTCCAAACTCTCTAATTCTCATAGCATGATACATATACACAATCAATCATGACTAACACCAACTCACTCTACAAGTAACCATCAATAACAATACATACACCAACCTGATGCTCAAGTTATGTTGAATCCAACAGCAAGTAAATCCCCACATGACTCCCCTTCACTTCTTTTATTCCCCTGAACAGGAACTTCTACCAACAGACCATGCACCCTCACAGGGATATACATACTGAAAATCATACACTCACACCAACATCAACCAACTGAGCACTAAACAACTAACATATACAATACACACAACCACTCACTACCAAGTATTCTTCTCACTTCAATTCTCACATCCACATTCACAATCACCTAACACATTATCCCAAACACCTAGAGCGCACAGGCTTATGATACTCAAGATACACCCATCATGATACCAAACCCCAATATCCATCAACACCATATATATACATAGCAAATACATTATTATATCACTAAAGTAATTAGTTAAAAATATAACTTAAGAAAAATTACACTAATAGACCCAAAATCCTCAAATTTGAGGCACAAAATAACATCCCGCAAGAAGAAATCATAGAGCTAGATAAATGAGGGCTTATAACACCTAGATCTAGATATAGAAAGCAAATTCTATCTATAGGAGGGTTTCTATAGGTCCAATGGTTGTTCTTAACCATAAATAGAGTAGAAAATAGAGAACTACCTAGGTTTTGAGTGACCTCCTTGAAGAACTCCGAATTTGGATACGAGAAAGATAAAGCGGACACAATCCTCAACACTTGGACTCCTCTTCAAGCTTCCTCTAGCAATGGCAAGCTCCTTAGCCGCCTTGGGAAATAAAAATAAGAGGGATAAGATTTAGAATGAATTGATTAGGATTTTCTTCTCAATTTGGGGATAAACTAATTAGGAAAGCAAATGGGACTATAATGAATAATAAAGGCTTATATAGGCTTCCTCTTAGGGTTAGGATTAGGTTTAGAAATAGTTTGATATGACTCAAAATTCTATCTTCATTATATCATGAATAGGATCCAACTAAACCATATGACAGAATATTCTATTCTTGGGTCAATTGGGTTTAATGGACCTAATCAAGTCATGAACAATGAATAACTCCAATAAACTCAACCCAACTAGTCTAAACTCATTAATTAACCCATTAGTCACATAATTAATATATATAATATTATAATATTCAAATAATGTCAAATGATAAACATATCCCTGCTATGAAAATATGGTGGTTACAATCCTACCACCCTTAGAAAAAATTTATCCTCGAAATTTAAGATACCTTGCTCCTCTCTTTTGGCCGGTCATAACATATTCATCATAATCTCACTATGGTCAAACCCCCAATAATCATGGTCCATGGAAGTCCTATCAAAATTACATAATATACAATTCTATTAAAAGAAATAATATGCATAGTTATTGTCATGATATTGCAGTCTCTATCAGGGTATACAACTAACTACACTAACTATATAACACAAGGAACTATAAGGTACTAAAGAAGCAATTGAATCAAATAGATGGAAAAAGGACAGGAAGAAATAACATAACTTGCTAACCCATCACCTGTAGCATCGGTCTCATCGACCGTCATCACAAATACCCTACCCTGCTGGGATGGCTCTCTCTGCGGATGCTGGGGAATCTGCGATGCCACAGGTGGCCTAACTCCACCTCTCTCACTACCTTAAACACATGTACTTCCACTCACATGATACTCCCTTACATATCCTATATTCATACTATACTACTACTAAACTAATACACTACTTCTATCACTTATTACTCACCAATCTTGATACACCTTGGACACTTGTACTCTCTAGGTACTCTTGGTACACATACACTAACTCTATATCTATACTTTTAATACTCTAGGATACTAACTGTTGACTATACTCTGACACTTGTCTTAGGTTTATTGCTACAAAAAGGGGTACTGCACCATGAGTTACTTCTAGGCTTATACACTGATATTTGATGGTCACCTGCCAAATTAGGAACCACTCTCAGACTCCCTAGCTACACTCCCAACCATCAATACTAATACTCAACTAGACACCAACCTACCTTGCAAGTCACCAAACTACTACACTATCCAAGGAACCTTAGAACTAAATATGGTGAAGCTCAATAGGAACTAAATTAGCGGAACTAAATATATCTCTATCCTGAGCTAGTAGGGTGATAGAACAGAACTTAATGATAACAGGGTTGAATGATGGAGACGATATGTTAAGAACCCATTTAAGATACAATCTGATAGTCACACACATCTATCTGAAATTATGTTATCCATAATTCTCTATCTGAAATTATGTTATCCATAATTCTCGCCACGCAAGTAAGCATAGTTGTGATAAACTATAGAGTCCATAACTAAGGTATATACCTCTCCAATCATGTTATCTAAAATTCTCGCGTTGCCATCTAGCATGGCTGTGAGAACTCTAGATTCCATAACCAAGATAAGTATATCCAAAATCGGCTCTATGTCTTCGTCACGTCAGCTAATATAGCTGCGATAAACTCTAGACTCCATAACTAAAGTAGACGGTTACCTTTCTCACTGTCCTCATCAAAATATATTATCAAAATATACATTAATTCAGTCCATAAAATTTATCTCGATACAAAACTAAAGTCAAGAACGAACATCAAGAATCAATTTCAACAACAAATAAGTAAGAGTATACGAAAACAAGTAGAAATAGATTTTGAAATAGAGTTTATAGTGAGATTCTTAAGGGTCATCCCAGGAATCACTCAAGGAATCCTAATTTATAATTGAGTATTCTCTTATCCTATATCATATATCATATATCCCATCGCAGGCTCGTAGTAGTACAACTAAGCCATTGTACTACCACGATATCGCACTAATTGCGAAGCCAGACCAGCATGGACCACCATAAAAACGTGTCACGACCGGCACCCGGTGAAGGGGCACGAGTACATGGGTACGTCTAGCCTACACCACAGCATTGACGAAAGAATATTGTCTAGGTCATCTCTAACTATCTTGCATCTCACGCAATATTCTCAACAGTCAATAATATCTTGGTATAAACCTAAAGCACGATAAGATATCAAAGAAGTCTACAGCCTATATCCATAAGGAGGACAAGATAATTAAAGTAACACAATACTCAATCCATATCTAAAGCACGATAAGATATCAAAGAAGTCTAACGCATCCACATGGTCTAAACATCAACAATATCCAATAACAACAATAATATTCAAGTCTCAAATATAAGCCGAAAATAAATCTGGTACCAAAATGCTAATAAAAACTAACTAGGATAACTAGTGATTCTGGTTAGACCTTCCAACAATCACTCCTGGGCTACTGGGTCCAAGGCCACACCCTCATCCACCTGTGGTCCATAATATGTCGGACACCAATCCTTCAAGTCCTCTGAAAAATGTTATCCAGTCAGGATTGGAGCGAAGCACATAAACTAATAACATTTCCAATTAAATTAATAAAGACTATAAAACAGTGAGTAATGAATATACATGACGAAAATACAATACTGGTAATGTAATGAAACAGGAGAAACATTTAATCCTATCATAGTGAAATAATAAGTAGCGAGTAAGCAGGTGAATATCAGTCTCATCAAGTACAAGCTGGAATAGAAGAATGGAATAAGCTAGCTAAGTATTTGAAATATTAGTTTATTATGTGATAGACTTGGGTACAAGATCAGGCTCTACCATATATGATTGGTTGTGCACAAGTACATGTAAGGGATTAGGTCAATCATGTATGATTGACTACGCACAAGTACAGGTAAAGGGATTAGGCTAATCATATATGGGGAGTTATGCACAAGTAATAAGATCAGGCTATACCCTGCGTGTGGTGAGCGTGAGCTATGCACAAGTAGGTGGGGTATGATCACATAATTAACCAATACTTCCCCCGTCCCCCGACTAGTATAGTGGATCCAACCATAGCACGTTACGACACAGGATTCACCGAGCAGGCGGCCAACCTACTCCTGAATCTGTGTCTATATATGTACAAGAATCATAAGATATGTACAGGGTCCTCAAAGAAATAATATCTCATGACGGAATCCAAAATATACTAATCTGTGTATCCTCGTATCAGGAATCAAGTATAACACTACAAAGCTGGAAACATAGTAATCATCAAAATAATAGAAACTATCAGATAATGTACTCGCATGTGGTCCTGGGCAAATAGTACGACTCAGTGTCCAAACTGGTGTCATACAGACCTATATATGAAATTCTATGTCATTTGGTGTAATAAAGTGATAAATAAGCTAAAATGAGTTAAAGTATGATTTCTAGGCCATTCCTAGGTCATACTAGTTAAACTAGGTCAAACTAGATTGGTACTTGCTTCTTGAGTCATGCCTAGCTTCTAGGTTGATTTCAAGCCCACACTATTTGATACTAGGTTGTGGTTAGGTTTATAGGTCAATACCTTCAAGGTATTATATCAATACTAGATATAATAAAACTATCCAATTTATATTCTATAATATCTTAACTATATACTGATATCAATACTAGATATAATAAAACTATCCAATTCATATTTTATAATATCTTAACTATATACTGATATCATGTATAGTATCTTAACTATATACTGATATCAATACTAGATATAGTTTTATTATATCTAGTATTATATCAATACTAGATATAATAAAACTATCCAATTCATATTCTATAATATCTTAACTATATACTGATATCATGTATAGTATCTTAACTATACTCGTAATTCAACTCTTAACTATACTAGTTCTACTCATGTACCATGGATACAATGATACACTACCCTCACCAGTATCCAACACCAATACACTCACTTATGCACTAATTCTTAACACAACCAATATCTACAACATTGCTCATATACCATCACTACCAACCTATGCATACACTATCTCATCTGGAACACACAGAAACTTACTTTATTTACACACTCAATACTTCACAAGCACTGCCCTCAACTTCCCCCACACTAAACCAATACATGAACACACACACACCACTACAATAACAACTAACACTTGATACCAAATACTCCATACCAAATTCCAACCCTTACCTAGTCTATGAACTTAAACCCTTACTCTCTACTATCACTTATTATAGAACCCGGCATCCTTATCTAATCATGATACTTGGGTATCAATCCCCAAGTATCACACCCACACACATTACCTTAGTATTTAGGTTAATTACCTTAACCCTCCCTCATCAATATCCCAACATCGATAATTAACCCCTATCACTCACCTGTACCCAACCCCCAACCTTAACACCAACCTTATCATACTAAAATCTGGAATGTAGTGTCTATTTCCTAATTATAATAACTCCACGTCTAAATATTTACTTACTGACACTATAACCCAACTCTGGCCCCTTGGTATCAGCATACCATGGTGCCCACCAAACTACCTGACATTCAGTATACACTAGCACATAGGTGTGCTCCTAACCACTGTTACCCTGGTCCTCACATACACACAACTGCATATAACCTATGGTCGGGCACCTAACATACACTACCTCAACATCTAACCCACAACCCACACTGGAAACAATGCAGCACATACCCGAGCTTGGACATCCTTCACATACCACTCATCACTACATACAGCAATGTTGTTGTGTTTCCCCCTCTCTGGTTACATCAGATACTAACACTCCAATAATCATATACACCTATATATAATACATTGATACATATATATATAACCAATACTCATTTTACAGACACTGAAACTAACAGATACACACATAGAACACTTAACCGACATACACCCCTCTTATCTACTTATAGCTCTAACTCTCTCTTGACACTGTAACCAATCACCTAATTCACACTTAGCACTAACATACTAATTCTGACACTACCCATCTCCTTGAAACCCGACTCCACATTGCTCCATATCAGTGTGCACCTCATATTTTTACCTTCAGTTGCTCACTTAACTGCTACCCCCACTGTGCAAGAACCCTCTAACTAATACACCTACACAAGCTCTAGCTTACCAATATACTAGAACATGACACCCCTCATGACAACACCAACAATAAAGATATTGCACCACATTAATACTAGACTAACATCAAACACCTAGTACATACCTTCACCACTCAACATCCAAAGACTCAAGACCTATCTACCGATATACTCTTACACGTTCTGCAAACTTGTTTATTTCAAATACACAATTTGCACATAGAACACCCTCTAACCCTGGGAACACATTGCTCTGTAGCTTTCCAGGATACCCCCAATTGCATAGCAGTCGAGCTCACTCCCCAAACTACCAAACCAATTACTGCAGGTGTGTGCAGTTGCACACAGTGCAGGAAAGCATATTGTTGGCAGCATTTAATCTCCTTGCACTGTAGTAACTGAACTACAACCCGAGCTATAACCAATGATGCTCACACCTACTTGTTACATGACTGCCCACCTGCACAGGAACCCGATCTCTACAGTGTATGAACTCAATTCACAACACACTCTCAAGCTAAGTGTTAGCACACACAACCCACATGATGCTTGAGTGTCATGTCTCAAATCTAACCCATGATACTCCTCCAAACTCTCAGATTCCTATAGCATGATACACACACACAATCAATCATGATTAATACCAACTCACTCTAGAAGTAGCTATCTATAACAATACACATACCAACCTGCTTCTCAAGTCATGCTGAATCCAAACAGCAAGTAAATCCCCACATGACTCCCCTTTACTTCTTCTGCTCCCCTGAACAGGAACTTCTACCAATAGACCATGCACCCTCATAGGGATATATACACTGAAACTCATACACTCATACCAACATCAACCAACTGAGCACTAAACAACTAACACATATACAATATACACAACCACTCACCACCAAGTATTCTTCTCACTTCAATTCTCATATCCATATTCACAATTACCCAACACATTATCATAGACACCTAGCGTGCACAAGCTTGTGATACTCACGATACACTCCCATCTTGATACCAAACCCCAATATACATCAACATCATATATATACATATCAAATACATTATTATATTACTAAAGTAATTATTTAAAAAATGCAAATTAAGGAGAATTGCACTAATAAATCCAAAATCCTCAAATTTGAGGCACAAAACAATATTCCACAAGAAAAAATCATATATCTAGATAAATGAGGGCTTCTAGCACCTAGATCTAGCAATAGAAAGCAAATTTCACCTATGGAAGGGTTCATATAGGTTTAATGGGTGTTCTTAACCATAAATAGAATAGAAAATAGAGAACAACCTAGGTTTTGAGTGACCTCCTTGAAAAACTCTGAATTTGGACACGAGAAAGATGAAGCAGACACGATCCTCAACACTTGGACTCTTCTTCAAGCTTCCTCTAGCAATGACAAGCTCCTTAGCCCCCTTGGAAAATAGAAATGAAAGGGATAAGATTTGGAATGAATTTATTATAATTTTTTCTCAATTTGGGGATAAACTAATTAGGAAAGTAAATGGGGCTATAATGAATAATGAAGGCTTATATAGGCTTTCTCTTAGTATTGGAGTTAGGTTTAGGAATAGTTTGATATGACTCAAAAGCCCCTCTCCATTCTATCATGAATAGGACCCAACTAAACCATAAGATAGAATATTTTATTCTTGAGTCAATTGGGTTTAATGGACCTAATCTAGTCATAAACAACGAATGACTCTAATAGTCTCAACCCAACTAGTCTAAACTCATTAGCTAACCCAATAGTCACATAATTAATATATATAATATTCTAATATTCAAATAATGGTCAAATGATAAAAATACTCCTGCTATGAAAATATGGTGGTTACATCAGATGCACTTTCCCTCCGTGTAGCCATTATAGTCTCAGCTACTTGTACGGTGCCAATATTTCTCAGCAGGATCTTTCGAGCCTTTTCTAACTCTTTATCGGTTGCTTTGAGTTTTGTGCCGACTATGAAACTCTTCTCCCAGTCATAAGTGTCGTGAAGGGAATTCACAGATTAAAAGAATTTAGTCGCAGCAAAGAGGATGTGAGTCTCGACATCTTTCGTAGGCAGTATAAACTATGCTCATGTGCATCAAGTACTGAAATATTGTCATGCTGGGGCACAATCAAGTACACTACCGCTATATGCAAGACAAGAGCTTTGATTACCCAACAAAAGTTGACTATAGCCAATTGATGCACAAATCGGCTTAGCAAATAAGGCTCTAAGAAGACAGTATTTCTGTTCCGATAGACTAAGTGTGAAGGCCATAATGATAGAAGCAATTGGAATGCTCCTTAAGGTAGGCTGGATGAATTCGCTCCTTCATCCATCAGGGAATCACCCTCTTCACTCCCTACGAAATGAGGGGATATCTTATAGAAGGCATACCCCTTCAAAAATCCTAGTGCCTTCCTACAAATGGGGATACTTGTGTGAAGCCACTTCATCTTGTGATAGTGACCGATAAAGGCATATTCTTCGTATGTGTCGATTAGTGTACTCGACTTCATCAATTCTGGGTAGTAAAAAATTAACCAACCCATCAAATAGTGGTAGGTTAGCTTGACCCTAGCAAAATCACATGACTCCTTGTTGTAAGTCAGCACTTTATTGACAAAGTATTGCATCCCTCTACAGATGTTGCAGACTATCATCGGAAGTAAAGCAAGCTTATATCCAAAGACTAGTTTCACGGCTGGTTGGATGAGGTTTTTGATCAACCCCTCCATTGCCCCTGAGCCCCCAGGCACCACACAATTGCGTAGCCAGATCATCAGATATCCAGCTACTATCGCTTTATGGAATAACTTTTATAGGTCCTGGTAATCGTAATTGTAAACGGGGACCTTCGGTAGCTCGCTATCCTCGTCTACTGCTGGGTTCTTTTTGCTATGTTCCCTCATCAAGTTTTTGATTTCCTCTTCGTTTAAAGGTCTCCGCGTAGTAAAGTGAACTTACTTTGGTTGATGCTTTTGTTCGGGAAAAAAAGGTAATGGGACCAATCTTTGGTATATGGGGAAGCTCCCTCAGATTTATTTCCCTCATTTGCAATCTTTTGGCAGATATGGTGATGACATAGTAGTTCTTTGTATACCGCTATCAGATCTGGGTTCTTTTTTTCTAGAGCCTCTAGCTCTTCATTGTAGGAAGAATATTCTTCGTATCATTCTGTACCCCAAGGTAACTTTGAGACTGCATACATCTCATGAAGGGCTAAACCCATTTCACCACAAGGTGCAAAGAATGTACTAGTACAAAAATTGTATATTTCAATAAGGACGATGAACATACGTTGGTTCACCTCTAGCCTATAGTAAGTGGACCTTATGGCATAGTATAACCAGATCTCTTTAAATATTGTTTTATACTTTGTGAGCATCCACAATTTAAGTTGCTCCAAGAATGAACGATGTAGGTCCAGTCACTCAGACGGAGAGCACCAGGTGGATATGATTTCTTCTTCTCCAAAAGTTGGCTAACGAATGTATCTGCGCCAAAGGCCAGGAGCTCAAGCCCCACGTCATTTACATTGCTACCAGGCCTTAAGCATCGCAGGGTGTAGGAAGGGGACTCCCTGGCATATCCAAATGTGTCTTTGCGGTTATTGCTAAATTTGCAGTAAATTTTACCGACCAAAGCCCCCCTTAGTTCGGAGTCAGATCCCAATTCATTCCCCTCCGGGAGGCCACTTGAGAAAATGTCGACAGAGGAAGTTGGTGTATAGTTTTAGGCAGATGCATTTTTTGCCATTGGAATCAAAGTACCATTCCTCCTTGATTTTTATGATAGCAGGGTCAGTTGTGGTCAGTTCGTCTCCAAACAAGAAGGCCGATTTCTTATAAAACTGACTGTCTCCAGCTCCAGTAGGAAACTTTCCATTATTTATTTGCGACTTAAGGAAGATTTCATTATACTTGGTTTCATCTTTTCCAACTAATAGGTTGGTCCTTGTTAATCTGGGCCATGGCAGGGTTAACTATGTCCTCAATAAAATTTGTGCCAAGCATCCCAGGGGTAGACCCAAAGAGTATTTTATTTAGTGGAGCTACAGACAGTGACACTGCAATATGGGAGAAAAGACAAAGTTATTAGAAATGTATGATGTTAATCTACATTATCTAAAAGGACTAAAAAATAAAGAAAATTCAAGAGAGGTAAGCCCTATGTGCATACAAAGGCATGTGCATAGTCAGTTACGCACCGACAAAGTCATGCGTACAGCTTAGCCACCCTCTAGAATTTTCTAAGTCAGAAATAGCTTGTCCATGCACATGCCATCTCTGGCGCAGAGACAAGTGCATGTTCATGATACAGTGCCTTAGAAAGACAATAACATTTATGTGTGGAGCAGTCGCGCATAGATTTCTTGTGTATGTTCATGATGAGCATCTGAAGATAACCACGTCCATGTGCATGGTGGAAATTTTTGCCAATGGCGCATATTCATGACGAAGTTTTTCAGTAACGACCATGCACGTCGGCAATGTATTTTTGTTTGTACATGTTCATGTTGATTTTTTATCCATACGTAAGACTGTGCAGTAGTGTCTCTGTATTTTGTGCGCATATGCGCGTGGAGGTCATCTTCTTCACAGAGTTAGGGTTTTTTCTTCTCACCCTCAATTGATTCTTGGACGTCGGGGTGGGTCATCGACGGCTAAGGGTCGGCGGCATACTCAACAACAGCCTCCTTGCCCTTGTCGAACTTCTTTGCTGAGGAAGAGGAAGCTTTGGGGGCTATTTCGAAGAGAGTTTGGAAATCGAAAGAGACAAAGAGTTCAAAAAATTTGAAGAAAGAACAGCATAATGTTTTCTCTCTTCAAAAGCTCTATTTATAGGCTCAGCCTATACGCCATCAGCGACGGTTCATATACGCAAATGTCGTATTCACATTTATGCCGCGCTTTGATTCCCGTGACATGCAATGGTCAGTTACAGAAATAAATATCTTGATTCTCTCAACCATGCGTCGCTTTAGGATTTTAAAAGATTTTGTCGGCTTAGATATCGAGGGTGATTTGACAGTCTATCAGTAAAATCTATATGTGCCTACATTCTATGCGCTGGACAGTTTAGTGATAGTATGCGTCAAAGTTTTATATGCCATTCTTCTTTCAAAGTATTTCGAACTTGTTCAAATTTTGAAATTTTTGAAGGGAGTCTTGTAGAAGCATGGAAAAAGTTGAGTCCATGCGCATAAGACCTATGCACCGAGTTGCTCATATAAGCAATATGGTCCGTGAGGATAGTACCATACAGCTAGGCGCTATGATCCAAAAGACAGTAACTCTTGGGTTGCAAATAAAAGTCTATGCGGCATATGTCCTTTATGCAACATTTCAGTAGATAACGAACTTATACGGCAAAAATAGTAAACTTTAGAAGTTATGTACCGAAGATAGTGATTCTTATGCGGCATGGTCATGAAACCTATGCGACACGGATAGTAACTTCATGTGGCAAGGGCCTCAATGCATATGACTTCACCGTATAATCCAGTCTGACACTACCTTAAAAGTTGTGCCACTTCATAAAGTGTGCAGATGACGGTTACACATAAAATGACAGTGCTTACGTCAGCATAATAATTATATTTTGTCTTTACAGCAAAGCATCTCCATGTGGTACTATACGAAGAACAATTATGCGCCTGAGTCAGAAGGCGCATAAATCATTGTAGTATTCTCTTTCTTTAAATCTTATGCAGCAGAGCATTGACTATGCGGCAGAACAGTTATGAAGCTGAGAAGATTATACGCATTTAATGTGCATACATTTGTATACGTTTTAAATGACAGCCACCGCATTAAAGTATGCTTTTTGAAATATTTTAACGCATGACACATGTCGAGTAGACCGTGATATGCGTATACATTTAGATCTTCTTTATGCATTGTAGTTAATTCAGAATCTTATGCGCTAACCTATTCTTATGCGTCGAAAGTAGATAATAGTGTATTGTCATGTTCTAGCGACATATATTCGTTATAGTGAGAATGGCTATAAATAGCTGGGATATGTACTTCTGAAACCATCGAAAGTTGAGAACTTTTGAGCCTAATTGCTGCCCAAGTTTCCTAGTGAGCCAGAGTTAGCAAGTTCTAGCCGATCTTCATCCTCGGATCATCAACGGAGTATAAAAGTTAGTTGCACGACTTGATCTCTACTGTCACACTTTTCCAGATCTTTCTTTGTACTTAGAGTTTAGTATTAAATGCTTTGTACTTGTTTTGTATTTTGTAATAAAGAAATAAAAATTTATAATGCATACAATGTTCGGTCTTGCATTTAATCTCATGTCTAGGATGAATTTTTGGATACCACGATCGAGGATTCTTGATTAAACTATTAAGGTTAATAACTAGACTTGTCACCTAGATTCATTGGGAGGGAAGGTTTTTAGGTTTCATATAGTCCCGTTATCTCGGCCACATTTATTGGATTTGGAGCTCTTCGATGTGAGGGGCACACTTCCAACACATTGTCGAGTGTTACAATTCTAGTACATTGATTAATGGATATTGATTTTACCTAGATAACCTAGATAGACTGTAGGGTGTGTGACTAATAGAAAAATCTCAAGTGCATGTGCTAGTAACCAGGATTGATGATAACCTTATTTAGCTTATAATAGGAAGTCGTAGGTCATAATTGGCCGTGATTGACAGATTAGTTGTCTAGTCTTTTTCCGATTATGTTCCATTTTATTGTTCCCCTATTATTCAAGTTTATTGTTCATGATTTTACTGTACATTTTTTTTGTTCTTGTTATGTCTCTATCCTGACATGCTCATATTTTTGCTAGTTTATCTTACATGTTTATGCAATTTACCTTACATGCTCTTGTACCGATTTACTTTTACATATTTTGATATATTTATTTACTTTACCTTATCCTGACATATTATTTACTTTCATCATGTTATTGTTTACTGCTTTATTGCATTATGCTATGCATAATGGTTTTAGTTTACTCTTATGGCTTACTTGTGGTACTTTTCTATTTGGGGTTTTGACACCCATTGGTTTTGCATGGCCATATTTGGTAGCGGAGCCAGAGGATCTACTGTATCTGTCGCTCGATGGTATCCACCTGAAGGACCCTTAGCCGAGCACTTGAGTGGATTTTTATTCCTCTTCCCACTAACTTTGTATATTCATTTATCGCGTTTATCCAACGAGTACTTGTTTAGCTCATATTTTGTTCTTGATATTTCAGCCATAATAGCTTATACGGTCTGCACATTTTAGACTGTAGCTAGATTGATCGTGTATTATTATTGCACTCTTGCTAGTATCTCATTTTGTATTACTAGCTTCATGATCATTTATATATTATAGTTTAGAATATTTTACTATTTTATATGCCATGATGATCATTATCATGCTCTTTACTTATTTGTTGGTGATTGAGACATGGGATTGTTTAACCTAGGATTAACTGTTGGCTTGTAGTATAAACTCACATTCCTTCAAAACCGTGACCATATCCTGAGGTATTACTGTACCCTGATATACGTAGTTGGCCTAATTTCGTCCTACCTCTCAAGTATTCTGGTTCTGGAACGTGACAAAAAGTTTCCAAAGTTAGTATCTAAGAGATTGGTGACACAAGATGGTAATAACTTCTTTTAGCTCCAGTTATAATGGAACAAATTAAAGGGGTGGTGAAGCGGGTGGATCCTAAAAAAGCTCCAGGCCCAGACGGCTTTAATAGTAAGTTTTTTAAAGTTCATTGGGATCATCTTAAATCTCTTCTATTTGCTATTGTGTAGGATTTTTCCAGCAACGATCATCTACTTCGTGAGCTCAATCATAACTTCCTCTCTTATTCCTAAAAAGTAAGGGCAACATAGTTGGGGGACTTTCGACCGATATCTTGCTGCAATTACTTGTGGAAGCTTATTACATCTGTTATGTATTGGCGTATGGAGACGATCGTGCAAGGGCTTATTTCTTCCAACCAGGCAGTTTTTGTCAAAGGCGGATCAATAGCAGAAAATAGTCTTCTGGCACATGAAATGGTTCAAAACTTCAACAAGGTTGGCGGTCAAAAGGCATGTTTAAAGCTTGATCTCCGAAAAGCCTATGACATGGTAAATAGATCCTTTTTTTAGATAATGTTGGCTATGGGATTTGAGGCTAAATATGTGGATAGAATTACATAATGCATCACGACTCCGACGTTTTAGATTCTTATAAAAGGGCATCTGTACGACTATTTCTCCAGCAACCGAGGTCTACGACAGGGTGATCCTTTGTCCCCATATTTGTTTACATTGGTGATGGAATATTTTTCATGTTTGATGGAGGTGGCGGCTCATCGAAAAAATATTCACTACCAGAATAAGTCAAATTAGCGACGTAAAAAAATGTCGCTAAATGATCAAAAAATGTCGCTAATTAATTTTAGCGACGTAATTAGTGACATTTTACTAAATTCGCCTTTAATCTAGTCGCTGACAAAAAAACGTCGCCAAATGTCGCTATGCTGACATTTTCTAGCGACGTAAATGCGTCGCTGATTAGCAGCGTTTAGCGACGCAACATCGCTAATTAGCGACGTGTATAATAGTCGCTTTATGTCGCAAATTAGCGACGTACTTAGCGACGTTTATAGCGACGTTACTATGACCTGGCAATACTGCCATGTTAGCAAGTAGCGACGGACAGCGACTTTGTTTAGTGACGTATGTAGCGACGTTTTTAGCGACTTTGTTTAGTGATGTATGTAGCGACGTTTTTAGCGACTTTGTTTAGCGACGTATGTAGCGACGTGGCTTAACATCGCTAAACGTCGCTAATGATATAGTAAAAAAATAAAAATAAAAATACTGAATTGTTTCCAAACTATTATTCCTGTAGTTAATTAATTCATAATATGTACAAATAGACCAAGAGCAACCCTCCGTTGAATTTACTGGGTTCATCGACCCCCTTGGGTTGAACACTCAACATCGATAAATTAACATATATTTAATATAAATAATATAATAAAATTTGAAGAAAACAAAATATTGAAATTAAAAATCGAATCAGGAAAAAATATCGTCGTAAAGAAAACAACAAATATCCATACAACTGAGTCTCCTAAAGAATACAAAGAATACAGCAAATTAAAAACCTCATCCTAAAAAATACAAAAAATAATGTCTAAAACACAAACAATCAATAATAAAATGGTCCTAACTAGAACTACTGCGGATCTGCAGGAGGATGACCACCGGCGCGCATGAAGGATAAAAACAGATCATACTGCTCCTGTGAAATCGACACCGATGTCGATGGAGAAGGCAGTGACGTCGGTGGAGTCTGTGTCGATGTAGGCGCACCAGGAGGACGTATCCGCTCCAACTCTATGAGTCGCTGGTTGTAAGAATCCATGGTAGATAACAGCCTCGTACTGCTATGAACCATTGAATCCTGCATCATCGTCAGTCTCTCGCCCATGGATAGCTGTGATGCCTGCAGCTCCGTCACGCTGTGCTTTGTCGAGGCTCTAAGATCAGCTGTCAAATCCCGGAGCTCCATGATGCTGCGCTCGAGCATATCAAATCGTGCGATGAGCGTCACATCGTCCGCCTGAGGCTGAAACCGGGGCTGCTCCTCCATCCTTCGCAGTAAATCGTCACGGAGAGACGCAATCTGACGGTCAATGGCCTCCTGGACTCGGGCCGACGACTGCGAGGGCTGTGGGAAATACGCACTTGTCGGGGAGGCCCTAGATGACTGCGTCGCAATCAGGGCACCATAGGATCTCGTACCGTAGTACGTACCCCTATGGAGACCACCAGCGACGGTCACCCACAGCTCGTCCGCCGACGGAGCTGGAGCGGGCTGCGAGGAAGTAACAGCCTCTCCAGCTGTAGGTGCACTAGCAGTCGCCCGCTCACACAGCCTAAGATACTCGGCCTAGAAAAGTTTGGATACTCGATAATTTCCTAAGTTATATTAAAATTAACACAAACTAAAGTAATACTTACATAGGTCTGCGAGGCCCCCTCATCAATGAGATTTTTGTCCTTTCGATGGGTGGCCAGGAAGACGGTCACCATAGTTTTTTTCTCACCCTTCTGTACCTGTTAAAAATATATTATTTAGTACTAAAATTAAACATTTTTCCTACTACCATTTTATCGTACTTATATTAAAATAATATATCTTAAATAAAAACACACCAAACGACAGAAATGTTCCATCATCGGAATTGAGCCACCATACCACTTTGCAGCATTCCGCCTAGCCGTATTGGCCTTCTCAGACCTTTCCTTGTACCTCGGATCGTCGAATCTAGCCCTCATTGCAGTCTACTGCTCAGGCGTGATCCAACCTTGGATCGGTTTTCCAGCACCATCACGAGCCTTCTGGTCATCCAGAGCATCACGGATAAGCTTGGCGACAATGGAAGGAAATATCCGCTCGATCAACTTGGCCCGGTGCGGAGGATAGAAATACGTTTGCTACAATAAATAATTTAGTAAGTGAGCATCACAGATAAGTTATATAATATGCATAAATTAGAGAATTTATATAATATACTTTTACCTTGAAGTGCGCAAACCAGAATGCCTTCCTCTCCTCCGAAGCTTCAGAGTAGTTGATCCAAGGGCCACTATAGTTGTTCCTCGGAAAGAGGCCCAGGCGTCTCTGATCCGACGATGGACGATATCTATACAGAGATAATTATTTTGATCAAAAAAGTTAATATATGATGAATAAAGAAATACACGATATATATGATGCTAAACCATTTAATTGACTTACTTTGTACCGTCGGCCCAAATCTCTGTCATCGTCTCCTCCGGAGGTGCGCATGGAGGATCTAGCTGATGCTGGGACAACGTCGGCACGACCTCCTCTATATGCTCATCTGTCTCCATAGTTTCGTCAGTAGGAGAAATGCTGGATGAGGGAGTACTATCAGGCCTGGAACTACTCGTCCCAGGAGTGATGCCACGTAACGTCGTCGCAGTCGGAGATGTGACTGATCGATATACTGGAGTATTGGGCGACGAGGATCCAGAACCAATAGTAGGCAGTACCGGAGGAGAACTATGTCTACCTCAGGACCTGTCGAACCCTCCGTGTCGTCCTGTTATACCTAATAACAACATATGATGAATAAAGAAATACATAAATATATAGTACGTTCTACAGTCAAAATATTATGCATATCTCACAGCATTCATAGAATTGTACAGTAAATAACTAGTGGTGTCACAAGTCTAAATGGATAATACATTCTACAGTACAAAATATAATACATATATTAGTCAAAATAGTACATTCTATAGTCAAAATATAGTACATTCTACAGGCAAAATATTTAATTTTTAATCATCTTCAGAAAATTCATCTTTTTCGCCTTCCTCGTCCTCCTCTTCCTCTTCCTCTTCCTCCTCCTCGTCTTCACTTTTATCTACTTCATCTTCGTCTTTCTCTTCGGATAATTCTACATCTTTTACATTATTACTCGTGCAATGAGTAACTTCCGTTGAGTCTACATCTACAATATTTGTTACAAGAGGTAGCTTGTCCTCCTGATAAGCTATTTCGTCAATATCAAAGGTATTTCTAGCTATAGTCTTGCATACTGCCCACCAATCCGACCTTGCTATCCCCCGTCTAGGATAAGTTGTGAAGTACATGAGCTGAGCCTTACTTGATAGGACAAATGGTTCGTAGCCTTGATATCTACGCTTGTAGTTTATATCCACAAGGCCATGCTTGTCAATTTTTCAACCTTGATCTTGAATCGGATTGAACCATTCATACTTGAATAGCACGATATTAGCAGGTTCTGTGTCATAATTATATGTCAACTCCATAATCTCTCGTAAGATGCCAAAGAAAGTATTGCCTGTATCGACGTCTTTGTAGTTCGAAGATTTGATATACAAACAACTGTTTTTCGTGGAATCAAGATCCAGAAAGCTGTCTCTGATAGGAGCATTTGTTGACTTGAACCTAAACCCATTCACACAGAAACTTGGCCATATTTTAATAGCAGTAATTGGTCCCTTGGCTAGAGTTCTAATAGATTCAGCCCCGGGTGTTATTAGACGATCGATCTAAATACCAAAGTAGCGATAGTAAGTTATTTATTTTGCAAGTGCAAAAATAAAAAGTAATTACCAAGCTCCTTACATATGCGCTCAACCAAGAAGGAAAATGGCATCCCATTTCTTGTTCTACTTTTTCGTCTGTTATGTAGGGTCTAACCGACCTCAACTCATCATTATATGTGCTAAAAAATAATGAAGCAACTGCTGATTAGTAGCATAATAGTAGCTTATACTATTACATTGAGATGATGTAAACATGGACGTATTAATTACTTACCCCTCTATCTTTTCTACTTCATCCTCATCGTAATTGAGTAATATATACAACTGAGCAGCCCTTAGCTCGTCGTCATTAAAATATCTCTTCTTCATTTTCCTCGAAGGCTTTCCGGACGCATTGAATACTTTGAGTATTGCATCATTAGATTTCTGATATCCGTCGTTGTTTCTCGGAGCTCTCGTTCTATTAGTAGCAATATGAGATTTGACATACGCCGAGCAAAAGTCTGTAATCTCCTCGAGAACATAAGCTTCACAAATAGAGCCCTCAACTCGTGCCTTATTTTTTACCTTTCTCTTTAGGTGATTCAGATGTCGCTCGAAGGGGTACATCCACCGATAACCGACAGGACCACCAACACGTTCCTCATAGGAAAGATAAATTGGCAAATGCTCCATAGAGTCGAAGAATCTAGGAGAAAATACCTTCTCGAGCTTACATAGTGTTACCGCTATGTCCTTCTCTTGCTTTTCTAGACGATCGACGAACAACTTAGTAGAACAAAGATCTCTGAAGAATATGCTAAGCTCTGTCAATGGATCCCAAATAACCTATGGTAAGAATTCCCAAAATACAATCGGAATTAACCTCTTCATGAATACGTGACAATCGTGGCTCTTCATACCCGCCAGTTTGTTCTCCTTGAGGTCGACATATCTTCTCAAGTTTGACACGTACCTATCTGGAAACTTTAGACCCTGAATCCACCTACAAAGTCTCCATTTATCCTCTTTCTCCAATGAGAAAACTGACTACTTAGACTGCTTTAACTTTCCATTCCCCTCCTCTATCAAATACAACGCAGGACGTCTACATATTTCTTCTAAGTCCAACCTGGCCTTCGGATTGTCTTTCGTCTTCCTCTTTACCTCTATTACAGTATTAATTATGTTATCAAACACATTCTTCTCGATATGCATGACATCAAGGTTATGTCTGATCAGATTGGTGCTCCAATATGGCAGATCCCAGAATATACTCCTCTTCGTCCAGTTATGGGTGCGACCAAATCCGTCACACTTATACCCCTTAGCAGGCTCTTCGATAGCACTTGGTAAATCTTTTATCTCTTCCCATATCGTGTATCTGGGCCACCTTGGCGGGGGATTGGCCTTCTCCACAATGCCCGCACGAAAAGTATTCATGTTCCTCCGGTACGGATGATCCTTCGGTAGAAATTATCGATGATAATTGAAGAAGCACGATTTGCCTCCATGTTTTAAACGGAAAGTCTTAGTATAGTCCATGCAATACGGACATGAGAGACGACCATGAATGCTCTATCCCGATAATATTTCATAGGCCAAAAAGTCGTTGATGGTCCACATAAGTGCTGCCCTCATCTGAAAATTCTGCTTTCTAGAAATATCGTACGTGTTGGCACCTACTTCCCACAGCTAATTTAACGCATCTATCAAAGGCTGTAAATACACATCGATGTTCCTCTTCGGATTGTTCGAACCCGGGATAATAATGGTTAGGAACATATATGGAGTCTTCATGTACATCCAAGGCGGTAGATTGTACCGAGTGACGATCACAGGCCAACATGAATACTAGGAGCTCAAAAGTCCGAATGGGGTAAAATCGTCAGAGGAGAGCCCCAATCTGACATTAGCGGATCCAAAGCAAAATATGGATACTCTCGATCAAAGTTCTTCCATGCTTCTCCATCGGATGGATGATCCAATACTCCTTCGATCTGTTTTCGCCTATGCCAACTCATGTTTTCTGCAGTCTCCTTAACCATAAACAACCTCTGCAACCGCAGCGTCAAAGGCAAGTAGTGCATCGAATTGGTAGGCTTTCTTGCATCAACAGACTTTCCTCTACCAGTGGCCTTGTAGCAATCAGCACCACAGAATCTGCACGCATCTTTATCATTATCGTCTTTGTAGTACAACATGCACCTATTGCGATATGCATCAATTTTCTAGTATCCCATCCAGAGCAATCTCACCATCCTCTTAGATCGGTAGAAGTCTTTAGGCAACTTTGGACCCTCGGGCAAGATCTTTATAATCAAATCGATCAGTCGATTATAGCATTCTTGCAACATGTTAAAATTGGACTTGATGCTCAACAATCTTGTAACCACCTCCAACGGTGAATGATCCTCACAACCAGGATATAATGGAGAACTTGCATTCTCCAGCAACTCCATAAACTTTACAGCATCGGCATTTAGTGCCTCCTCAGCTGCATCATGATTGTCCAGATTGAAACTAGGCCCCGTCGCATCAAAAACCATGTTCACCCACCCGTCGTCATAAGCAGCGTGGTCGTGGACATCCATATACGGCTCCACATATGGCTCCGATACCGATGCTAGAGACACAAGTTCTCCGTGTGCGGTCCACTGATAGTAATTCGGCATAAAGCCCTTCGAGTAAAAATGATATGTGACTTCCACTTCTGGATGATATTTCAAGTTGCGACATCTCACACACGGCCACTTAATTTTTGTACCGTCCATGTACTGAGGGAACGCCTTGGCGAACTGCAGGAACTGCTGTATATCCTCAATGAATTCATCCTGCACACCGCACATGTTATCAGGATGACGGTTGTACATCCACGAACGATGACGCAGATAGTAATTCATATCCATTTCTAGATACTTCTGCAAAAATGATAGTATGTGTCCTATAAATCGTTAAATACAGTGTGATTCTCTGGAGGAAGGTAAGAACTACTCTAACTTGATACACAATGCCTTATGTATGTGTGTGTGTGCATATGGTTGTTTGAGTGATTAAGTGAGCTCGAGTCACTAGGGAGAGCAGTTCACAGTACAGCAGTGAGAAATCAGTGTGCCAGCTCTGTGCTAGCAGCTAGCTGTACTGCACAGTGCAGCAGTAAGGAATCAGTGTGCAGCAACATAAAGGAGTTATAGTAGTTATTGGTCATAAACAACATAAGGCCTATATATTCTCAATGCTTAAAGAAAAAATAATAGTTCGATGTTATTTTATATGTTCATAATTAGTGCCTCAAGCTTACCAGGTGCCCAAGGAGTTGGCATCATACTCTATGGGCATAGGCCTGAATCTATGTAAAATGGTTTGTCTCCCAGAACAAAAAGAATAAGGATGTTCTTCCAAAACACGGCAGTTTCAGCAATCTCTTTTGCCGTGAAGGAGGCACGCTGCTTATCCCCTACTTACTTTGGTTCCACAAAGTATATATCTTCATTGCTATGATCGGACCCAGCACGACAGGTCTCCGCATAGGATTTGCTAGGTCCTTGGGCTCCTAATAGTGGAGCCCTAGTCGACACGCCTTGGGTTGCAGCATGGGTTACCCCACATCTGCCAACTCCTTACTGAGAGGAGGAGAGCACGAGATCTCCTTGCTGAGGGGGGGAGGGGGAGGGCACAAGAGTGTATGTATATGTATATGTATATGTATATGTATATGTATATAGATATAGATATCTATCTATCTACTTGTATTGCTCATGTGTTATGTATATATATATATATATATATATATATATATATATATATATATATATATATATATATATATATATATGTATGTATCTACTTGTATTGCTCATGTGTTATGTATATATATATATATAGATACATACATATATATATATGTAAACACCCTAAATTTTCTGTAATTTTAAAATCAATTTTTGGATTAAAATATGCAATTTTCGGTAATTTACATAGGGCCTGTGGTGAGTTTGTAATTTTTAATTGCCAATAAACAACATTAAAATGTAATGAAAATATGATTTTATGGTGTAAAATAGAAAACCGGACTTAGGGTAATTTTCTGGGATTTTATTGGGCCTCAGACCTATTTTTAAAAGCCTAAAAACTATTTTTCCAAATTAATTAATTTAATAATTAATTACTGTTTTAATATTATCATTATTATTTACTGTTTTTTTTATTTTTATTTCTGATTTTGAGGCCCGGCCCGGCCCAGTGGGCCGAGCCCAGTGCAGCCGACCCAGCCCTCCTCCTTAGCGGGTCGGGCGGGTCCGCCCACCCGGATCCGCGCCCGACCCGACCCGCTCCATTACCCACCCGTCGTCCCCACGATCGACGCCACGCCGTCCGGATTTCGCGCCGCCCGCCGGGAATCGTGCGCCTCACCCCCACGTCGCCCTCACCGCCGGAAAACCCGCCACGACGTCCCCGGCCAGCCCTCCGCGGCCAACCCCCCTATTTAAACCCCTCGCCTCCGCCTCTTTCTCCCCCCAAAACCTAACCCTAACCCTAGCTACTCCGGCGAGCTCCCAGACCACCGGCGACCTCCTCCCTGCGCCGCCCAGTGCAGCGCCGACCGCCCTGCGCCACCTCCACCCGCCGTCCAGACCACCTCCTCCTCTCCCCTTCCTCCTCTTCCCCAGGCGGCCAGACCCCCGACCCCGTGTCCAAACGCCTCCCCGCTGCTGTTTTTCCCTCCGCTCGACGCCGCTCGACGACCACCGGGACCTCGCCGAGGGCCGCAGCCACCGCCCAGCGACGCCTCGACCGTCGGCCAGCCACCAGAGCCCCGGACACGGCGGCAGGACGCGGACACAGCCCCTGACACGGGATTCACAGCTGAGGACACAGTACTAGACACGTGTCCAGGACACGATTCGGACTCGAAAAGCCCCGATTTCTCGGTCCTCTTCAGGTATTCATAACTTGCAACCCTGATCTCCGTTTTCGATTCCGTCAATTCCTACGCGTAGCCTGTATGACCCTCTCGGTGTCCGGACAAACTGTTCGGGACATCGCGGCCTGTGGCGATCGCACACCGCGATCCAAAAACAGGAAAAACCTGGCCCTGTTTCACCCCGGAACTGAGTACGCCCCGCCAAACGGGACGACTTGGTCGCGCACGGTCTTCACAGATACGTGCGCCTCGTCGATACGGACGTGTGGGTTTTCGCGGAAGCTGATTCGGGTGTGCGTGCACCCCGGAATCAACGCGTATCCGCGGACATCGCCCCGTATCCGCCCTTTCTGCAATTCGACCTAACTTCGTGTACACACGTCGGATCGAGACGAAACTTGCGCCATCGGACTCGTAGCGATACGCTGGTCCTGTGGGTCAAGTTTGGTTCGATTCCGAGAACGTTGACGAAATCGCGTGTCGTGGGCCCCACAGGCCCCGCTCGACGGGCGATTTCGTGATCGGCTCATCGGAATTCAAATCTGAAAGTTCCGTTGGGTTCGTTTCAGCGTTCCTGACCTGTTGACACTAAGTTTGGTGAATTTGGAGACCATTGACCCTGACACGTTTTTCGGTGCAAAGCGGGCCCACCGGCGGACCCCGTTTTGGCCCGAAACTGCCGTTTTTGCCCTTGTCTCCAAATTGGACTCAAGGACAGGCGTTTCTAGCTGTTTGACACCTTCTGAGCACGATGGTACTGTTTATTTCAGATTTCGGAGACATCTCTGGAAATTTCCGAAACCAGGACCTAAGTGGAATTCAAACACCAGGCAAGTGCACCTTGCCAAACTTGCAGTCATTATTTTCATATTTTCTGAATAAATACTCTGCTGGATGTTTTGTGTAAATTCATATAAACTGTTTTAAACTGCTTAAACCTAGGGAACGTATGACGTACCTAGTGTCCGATCATAGTCGGGTACCGACACCGTACGCGGTGTTGGGTTCGTCATTTAGAGATGGATTTACGATCCCCTCACTCTTGTACTTGACCTATCAAGTACCCTAAAACCCAGGACACCTGACACTATCATGAACAGAATCTTCCTGAGTTATTCGTGGTGATTCTGTATAGGATACAGGACTTGACTGAGTTATTTTATTTAGACATTATGACTTGTTGCATTAGTTATAATCCCGCTGACATGGACATGAGACGTTATGGTCATGGCTTGCGTGATTACATTGGGTGGGGAGAGACACACAGGCTACAGGCTGTTCTATATATATCTACTATTAGTGTGAGGTCGTAGACTCTCCAGCAGAGCTAGACCCTTTACTTGTTATTACTGCTACCGGCTCCCCGACACAGAGCTTGTAGCGGTCTCAGCCTGAGTAATAGTGTTGCTCTCATTTGCATATCACATAGTTGGTTAGTTACTTTGTTTACCCTGCTGTTTCATTTACTTATTGCACTGCTTATTCATTTGGCTTGTTTTATCTTGTGCCTTGCTTGTCCACTGAGGACCTGGTATGGATTATGTCCCCAGGTTTAGCTGAGGAGCAGTATCCCGAGATATACGGGACCGGAGCTGAACCAATTGCTGGAGCTGAACCAAACACTGAGGACGAGGTGACTGCCGAGGACTTCTCCTGAGTGCTCGTTCCAGTACTCAGTATTTTATTTCATGTTATTTCCTTGTTCCTGGCCTATAGAGCCAGTTTATTTCAGACTTAAGTCGGATTGTTTCTCCGACTGATTGCTGTGATTGTTATTGCTACTCATTTCCATTTCATTATGCAGTTTATTTCTTTATCTTTATGGATGAGATTAGTGTGGCTTGTAGTAGACCTTATTTACAGCTTAAGTACGCCCTGATGGCTCCATTCAATTGGGTTATCCATCGGTGCGTGCTGCTGGCCGTTGCCACGCTTCTCCAGTCCCTAGGCATTTTGGGACTGGGGCGTGACAGGGTTTTTGTGGTGGCCCATGCAGGTCACCTAAATTGTTCGGTTTCAACTTAGGGACCGGACAGGCCTGCAATAAGATAGGTTTAGGATCTCATCCATATATTTAATCGTTTTTGAACTCTATGTCGAATTCAATTAAATTGCTTGAACTGCATCCTGTTTGATTCCTCTGTACGTTCTCATTGTTTTCTTTTGATGCAGAGAAATGGATCCCAGACGTGGTGACGAGACTCCCTTGGGTACCCCACCTGAAGCGGGGTTTACCTGTGAAGCTGGAACGACGCCAGATACCAGAGGCCAATCCTCTCAGAGCAATCAAACTGGCCAGCCAAGTTCCAGATTCAGGCGTGATGACATCCCGCCTCCTCCCCAGTTCCCTCCTACTATGCCTGTCTTCCCTCCAGGACAGACAATGGACGGCCAGCAAATGTTCCAGATGTTCTACGCCATGATGCAGGCGCAACAACAGATTCAACAGGAGACCCAACGCCGAGAGGCCGAGAACCTAAGGAACAGCCTGGTCGCAGCATTGGAGCATGCACCAAATAGGCGGCCAGCGACGGGATCCATCACGGATTTCCGCCAACTTAAGCCCCGTACCTTCTCGGGCAAGGAAGGACCAACTGAAGTACATGAATGGCTTACAAACACACAGCATCAGTTGGAGGCCGCCGAACTACCAAGGGACAAATGGATGGTTGCCGTCCGGATGCAACTGACGGACAACGCGCATCATTGGTGGCTGTCCGAAGAAAGAAGGCTCGGACATGATCAGGTTACCTGGGAGGAGTTCTCCAGACTCTTCCAGGAAATGTACATCCCTGCTGTGGCTCGGTCAGAACTCCGAGACAGATTCAACCGCCTGATCCAGGGCAACATGACGGTGGAGGAATACAACGCCGAATTCATTCGCTTGAGCCGCTTCGCCCCTTCTCTAATTCCTACCGAAGAGGAGAAGGCGGAGAAGTTCTTTGATGGGCTCAGGTTCGAGCTTCAGAAGTTAATCGGATCAGTCGCGCCCACCTCTTACACCGACGTCCTAGCTGCAGCACGTCGGC
This sequence comes from Iris macrosiphon, assembly GCA_036927795.1. Classification (NCBI taxonomy): domain Eukaryota; kingdom Viridiplantae; phylum Streptophyta; class Magnoliopsida; order Asparagales; family Iridaceae; genus Iris; species Iris macrosiphon. Next base: position 73,443,788 of record JAYESA010000018.1, read on the forward strand.
TGGAGCGCGTTACTCGGAGGGAATCAAGCCTGAAACGTCCCTTCTCCTCTGCACCGTCCAAGTCATCACCAGGAGAATCTGCTAAACGGCCCCAGAAGAACACGCCTCCAAGAGCAGCAACCAAGAACCTGCCTACCTGCCACTACTGCAGCAAGGTAGGACATATTGAAAAGGAATGTAGACGCAAGCTGGGACTCTGCCTGGTTTGCGGATCTGGACAACACTTCTCCAAGGACTGCACGGAACGTCGTGAGGGAGTTCCGAACCGACCAGCTCCACCTGCAGCTCTTCCAGCTGGGGGAGCAACTCAGACAGGGCCTGGAGGAGCCAGGCCACCTCTACCACCTCAGGCAGCAATGTTTCAGCAAGCTCGTCAGCAAAGGGGTCCCGCCCAGGGACGAGGTCAGGCATATGCACTAGCAGTCACTGAGGAAGCTACTGCAGGCGAAGTGATAGCAGGTACCCTATTAGTAGCTTCAATTCCTGCTGTAGCACTATTTGATTCTGGGGCTTCGCATTCTTTTATTGCTGCTAGTTTCGTAGCTACACATAGAATAGCTACCGCACCTCTCTCAAAGATGAAGAGAATCCTAACTGGAGGTGGAATTATTCCAGTTAGTGATACCTGTAGATCATGTTCGGTAGTTGTCTGTGGCCGAGAGATGCGAGCCCAATTCCTGATCTTTTCTATGCCCGATTACGATGTTGTGCTTGGTATGGACTGGTTAAGTCAGTACCATGCGACACTGGATTGCCGGCTTGGAAAAGTGATATTTAGACCCCCTAGCCAACCCGAGTTTGAATTTCTTCGAGGAGCTGTAGAACAAGGGGTCCAGCCAACTCTTAGGGTATTGACTGTAGAAGAAGATTCAGGATACCCTAGAGTCATATCGGAATTTGTGGATGTATTTTCCGACGACCTTCCAGGTTTACCACCTGATCGGGAGATAGAATTCACGATAGACCTAACTCCAGAAGCCGAACCTATCACTTCATCGGTATATCGGCTAGCACCTAAGGAGTTAGTGGAGCTGAAAACCCAAGTTGACGACCTTCTGGAGAAAGGATTTATCCGGCCCAGTGTTTCGCCATGGGGAGCACCTATACTCTTTGTACCCAAGAAGGACGGAACTGTGCGGTTGTGCATTGATTACAGAGCCCTTAATGCTGTAACTATCAAGAACCGGTACCCTCTGCCCCGCATTGATGACTTGTTTGACCAGTTAAGTGGTGCCAGGGTATTTTCTAAGATTGACCTTAGATCCGGTTATCACCAGATTAGGGTTAAGAAAGAAGATATCCCAAAGACGGCCTTCAGAACTAAGTATGGACATTATGAGTTCCTAGTGATGCCGTTTGGTCTAACCAACGCACCCGCCGTATTTATGAGTTTGATGAACGGGGTCTTCCATCAGTACTTGGATAAGTTCGTGGTGGTATTCATTGATGATATCCTAGTCTACTCCAAGAACCACGAAGAGCATGAGGAACACCTCAGGATAGTGCTAGAAACCTTGAAAAGGGAGAAGCTATATGCCAAACTCAGCAAATGTGAGTTCTGTATGGACAAGGTGCCATTCTTAGGGCATATTATCTCGGGTGAAGGACTGTCTGTGGACCCAGAGAAGGTCACTGCTATAGAAACCTGGCCTACCCCTACCTCGGTTGCTGAAGTGAGAAGTTTTCTTGGACTTGCCGGATATTACCGACGGTTCGTAGAAAATTTTTCAAGGATTGCAGAACCTATGACCAAGCTGACACGGAAGGATCAGGAGTTCATATGGTCGAAAGAATGCCAGAATGCCTTTGAAGAACTGAAGAGGCGTCTAACAACAGCGCCAGTCTTGACTCTTCCCTCAGGGTCAGGAGGTTTTGTTGTATATAGTGATGCGTCAGGTAGTGGGCTTGGTTGTGTCTTGATGCAACACGGCAAGGTTATCGCCTATGCATCGAGGCAGCTGAAGGTCCACGAAAAGAACTACCCGACACACGACCTGGAGCTAGCTGCAGTGATTTTTGCATTGAAGATCTGGAGACATTATCTGTATGGAGAAAAGGTTGAAATATTCACTGATCATAAGAGCTTGAAGTATGTCTATACACAGAAGGAGCTCAATATGAGGCAAAGGCGTTGGCTGGAGTTAATGGTGGACTTTGACATTGATCTGCAATACCACCCGGGGAAAGCAAATGTTGTAGCCGACGCCCTCAGCAGAAAACCCTCAGCTTATTTCTTGACAGAGCAGCCTCAACTATTACAAGACTTGCAAGATCTTCAGATTGAGGTTGTTCTGCCTGGACAAAAGGGTTTGCTGGCTAACCTAGAAGTGAAGTCATCGCTGGTGGAGAGAATCAAGGAAGCTTTGCCCAATGATGCCAGATTCCGAAGGCTGAGAGAGAGAACCGAAGCAGGCTTGCAAACGGGACTTCGCATCCACGAGGACGGGACATTAAGGTGCGGAAATCGCCTATGTGTTCCAAATGGAGAATTAAGGCAGGAGTTGATGACAGAAGCCCATAGCTCCATATACTCGGTTCATCCAGGAGGAACCAAAATGTACCGGGACTTAAGACAATATTACTGGTGGCATGGAATGAAAAGGGAGATTGCCCGATTTGTGGCGAAATGTTTAGTCTGCCAGCAGGTGAAGGCCGAGCACCAAAGGACTGCAGGTATGTTGCAGCCACTTCCCATCCCTGAATGGAAGTGGGAGCATATTACCATGGACTTTGTCACTGGATTTCCAAGAAGCCCTAGTGGTAAGGATGCAGTGTGGGTCATCGTGGATCGGCTCACTAAGTCGGCTCACTTCTTGCCGTTCAGAGTCGGACAATCCACGGAAGTACTAGCCGACATGTATATGCGTCAGATCATAAAATTACATGGAGTGCCGGTTAGTATTGTATCAGATCGAGACTCTAGATTCACATCTCACTTCTGGCGAAGCATGCAAGAGAGTCTCGGCACCAGACTCAAGTTCAGTACTGCCTATCATCCTCAAACAGACGGACAATCAGAGCGAACAATTCAGATCCTGGAAGATATGCTGCGATCTTGTATACTGGACTTCGGTGGATCTTGGGAAGATCATCTGCACTTAGTGGAGTTCTCCTACAACAACAGCTATCAGGCAAGCATTCAGATGGCACCTTTTGAAGCATTATACGGAAGGAAGTGCAGATCTCCGATATGCTGGAGTGACGTTGGCGAACGTCAAATACTGGGTCCAGAGTTGGTAACGGAGACAGTGGAGAAAGTAAAGCAGATTCAGACCCATCTCCGTGCAGCCCAGGATAGACAGAAGCATTGGGCAGATGTACACCGACGACCCCTGGAGTTCAAGGAAGGAGAGCATGTATTTTTGAGGATCTCGTCCACTAGAGGTACTATCAGATTTGGCAGCAGAGGCAAGCTAAGCCCAAGGTACATTGGGCCATTCGATATCTTGGAGCGCATTGGTGAGGTGGCTTACCGTCTTGCATTACCTCCATCCTTAGAGGGAGTGCATGATGTATTCCACGTCTCACAACTGAGAAGATATGTGACAGACCCAAGTCATATAGTTGATCATTCTGAGATTGCAGTGGGACCTAGCCTGAGATACGAAGAGCAGCCAGTAGGTATACTCGACACCAGCGAGAAGACACTACGAGGGCAAACCATCAGGCTGGTTCGAGTAGCTTGGAAGCAGCACTCTCCAGGCGAATCGACCTGGGAGCGGGAAGATGTTATGCGCCAGCGCTATCCACATTTATTTGCTGATGCAGGTAACCTTAGTATTCTTTAAAATTCTGTAAAATCTTGTCTTTATAGTTTACCCTTCGATTGCGAGGACGCAATCCTCTTAAGGGGGGTAGATTGTAAACACCCTAAATTTTCTGTAATTTTAAAATCAATTTTTGGATTAAAATATGCAATTTTCGGTAATTTACATAGGGCCTGTGGTGAGTTTGTAATTTTTAATTGCCAATAAACAACATTAAAATGTAATGAAAATATGATTTTATGGTGTAAAATAGAAAACCGGACTTAGGGTAATTTTCTGGGATTTTATTGGGCCTCAGACCTATTTTTAAAAGCCTAAAAACTATTTTTCCAAATTAATTAATTTAATAATTAATTACTGTTTTAATATTATCATTATTATTTACTGTTTTTTTTATTTTTATTTCTGATTTTGAGGCCCGGCCCGGCCCAGTGGGCCGAGCCCAGTGCAGCCGACCCAGCCCTCCTCCTTAGCGGGTCGGGCGGGTCCGCCCACCCGGATCCGCGCCCGACCCGACCCGCTCCATTACCCACCCGTCGTCCCCACGATCGACGCCACGCCGTCCGGATTTCGCGCCGCCCGCCGGGAATCGTGCGCCTCACCCCCACGTCGCCCTCACCGCCGGAAAACCCGCCACGACGTCCCCGGCCAGCCCTCCGCGGCCAACCCCCCTATTTAAACCCCTCGCCTCCGCCTCTTTCTCCCCCCAAAACCTAACCCTAACCCTAGCTACTCCGGCGAGCTCCCAGACCACCGGCGACCTCCTCCCTGCGCCGCCCAGTGCAGCGCCGACCGCCCTGCGCCACCTCCACCCGCCGTCCAGACCACCTCCTCCTCTCCCCTTCCTCCTCTTCCCCAGGCGGCCAGACCCCCGACCCCGTGTCCAAACGCCTCCCCGCTGCTGTTTTTCCCTCCGCTCGACGCCGCTCGACGACCACCGGGACCTCGCCGAGGACCGCAGCCACCGCCCAGCGACGCCTCGACCGTCGGCCAGCCACCAGAGCCCCGGACACGGCGGCAGGACGCGGACACAGCCCCTGACACGGGATTCACAGCTGAGGACACAGTACTAGACACGTGTCCAGGACACGATTCGGACTCGAAAAGCCCCGATTTCTCGGTCCTCTTCAGGTATTCATAACTTGCAACCCTGATCTCCGTTTTTGATTCCGTCAATTCCTACGCGTAGCCTGTATGACCCTCTCGGTGTCCGGACAAACTGTTCGGGACATCGCGGCCTGTGGCGATCGCACACCGCGATCCAAAAACAGGAAAAACCTGGCCCTGTTTCACCCCGGAACTGAGTACGCCCCGCCAAACGGGACGACTTGGTCGCGCACGGTCTTCACAGATACGTGCGCCTCGTCGATACGGACGTGTGGATTTTCGCGGAAGCTGATTCGGGTGTGCGTGCACCCCGGAATCAACGCGTATCCGCGGACATCGCCCCGTATCTGCCCTTTCTGCAATTCGACCTAACTTCGTGTACACACGTCGGATCGAGACGAAACTTGCGCCATCGGACTCGTAGCGATACGCTGGTCCTGTGGGTCAAGTTTGGTTCGATTCCGAGAACGTTGACGAAATCGCGTGTCGTGGGCCCCACAGGCCCCGCTCGACGGGCGATTTCGTGATCGGCTCATCGGAATTCAAATCTGAAAGTTCCGTTGGGTTCGTTTCAGCGTTCCTGACCTGTTGACACTAAGTTTGGTGAATTTGGAGACCATTGACCCTGACACGTTTTTCGGTGCAAAGCGGGCCCACCGGCGGACCCCGTTTTGGCCCGAAACTGCCGTTTTTGCCCTTGTCTCCAAATTGGACTCAAGGACAGGCGTTTCTAGCTGTTTGACACCTTCTGAGCACGATGGTACTGTTTATTTCAGATTTCGGAGACATCTCTGGAAATTTCCGAAACCAGGACCTAAGTGGAATTCAAACACCAGGCAAGTGCACCTTGCCAAACTTGCAGTCATTATTTTCATATTTTCTGAATAAATACTCTGCTGGATGTTTTGTGTAAATTCATATAAACTGTTTTAAACTGCTTAAACCTAGGGAACGTATGACGTACCTAGTGTCCGATCATAGTCGGGTACCGACACCGTACGCGGTGTTGGGTTCGTCATTTAGAGATGGATTTACGATCCCCTCACTCTTGTACTTGACCTATCAAGTACCCTAAAACCCAGGACACCTGACACTATCATGAACAGAATCTTCCTGAGTTATTCGTGGTGATTCTGTATAGGATACAGGACTTGACTGAGTTATTTTATTTAGACATTATGACTTGTTGCATTAGTTATAATCCCGCTGACATGGACATGAGACGTTATGGTCATGGCTTGCGTGATTACATTGGGTGGGGAGAGACACACAGGCTACAGGCTGTTCTATATATATCTACTATTAGTGTGAGGTCGTAGACTCTCCAGCAGAGCTAGACCCTTTACTTGTTATTACTGCTACCGGCTCCCCGACACAGAGCTTGTAGCGGTCTCAGCCTGAGTAATAGTGTTGCTCTCATTTGCATATCACATAGTTGGTTAGTTACTTTGTTTACCCTGCTGTTTCATTTACTTATTGCACTGCTTATTCATTTGGCTTGTTTTATCTTGTGCCTTGCTTGTCCACTGAGGACCTGGTATGGATTATGTCCCCAGGTTTAGCTGAGGAGCAGTATCCCGAGATATACGGGACCGGAGCTGAACCAATTGCTGGAGCTGAACCAAACACTGAGGACGAGGTGACTGCCGAGGACTTCTCCTGAGTGCTCGTTCCAGTACTCAGTATTTTATTTCATGTTATTTCCTTGTTCCTGGCCTATAGAGCCAGTTTATTTCAGACTTAAGTCGGATTGTTTCTCCGACTGATTGCTGTGATTGTTATTGCTACTCATTTCCATTTCATTATGCAGTTTATTTCTTTATCTTTATGGATGAGATTAGTGTGGCTTGTAGTAGACCTTATTTACAGCTTAAGTACGCCCTGATGGCTCCATTCAATTGGGTTATCCATCGGTGCGTGCTGCTGGCCGTTGCCACGCTTCTCCAGTCCCTAGGCATTTTGGGACTGGGGCGTGACAATATATATATATATATATATATATATATATATATATATATAGTTGTGTCTCTAAGTGGTTACATATATATGTATATAGATATATATATAGGAGTAGTTATATGTGCTTGTGTGTGTGTGTGTGTGTGTGTGTGTTTGGAGAGGGTCGGGCACTGCAGGCAGTACAGTGCACAGGAAACAGCAAGCACAACAGAGGAGCAGCAAGTAGAGTAGGCTCGGGCAGTGCATCAGCTGCCTCTTCAGTGCAGAAATGCACTACAGCAAGGCCAAAGCAGAGCAGCCATATGTATCAGCATTTCAGCACTGAAACAGCATTCAGTGGCAGCAACATTCAGCAACTACCCGAGTTACACCGGCAGCAATGCAGCAAGGCCCTTTGAGCACACAGCAATCAGTACAGCATTGCAGCAACAACAAGCAACATTGCGTTGCAGCAACAGCAGCTTCCTTTTGTAGCACTGGAAGAACCAAGATCCCAGGTCAAAAACCCTAACCCCAGGTCAAAAAGCCTAACCCTAACCCCAGGTCAAAAACCCTAACCCTAGGTCCTGATCCCAGGTCGTGTCAGTTTTGGGTTAGGGTTAGTGTCATGTGTGTGTGTGTGTCGTATCTGTGTCAGTGTCTGTCACGTGTGTGTGTCGTGTCTGTGTCAGTGTCATGCTGTATCCTGTGAGAGAGAGAAAGAGAGAGTTAGGGTTTACCTAGAGGAGGAGGAGGGGGATGCCGGAGTAGGCTGTTATGGAGGACGCTGGTCGCCGGAGAGGGGGTAGGGAACGCCGCGGGTTTTAAAATTTTGGAAAATTTTGACAGATGGGGGGAAATCGAAACCGATCCCTAATTAACAAAATTTTAGTGACGTTTAGCAACGTCAAACAATAACGTCGCTAACAGAAATGTTTTGCGACGCTAAACATGTTGCTAAATATTAAAAATATAAACGTTGCTAAATGTCGCTAAATTATAAAATTCAGCGACGTTTAGCGACCTTTGATAACTTATAGCGACTATTCTTTTAAAAAACTGAATTATAGTCGCTAAACATCGCTATATGTCGCCAAACAGTGACGCATAGCGACGTTATTATTTGGAGTCGCTGATATCTTTAATATTAGCGACGTTTAAATGAACGTCGCTAAAAATGTCGCTAATCCCGCAATTTTTAGTAGTGATTACTCCCCTTTATAAAGAGGTGCCACCCACAGTTTCCCATCTGATATATGCATAAGCCATGCTAGTTTTTCTGGTTCCAACAAACAATAGCCTTAATGCTATAGGGAGAACTATGACAGAGTTTGGGCACTTGTGAACCGGTGGCTCACTTTTTCTAAGTAATGGGGAAGAGGACCGAAACATGCCACTGAAAGACTCTATTGATACAAAAAGATGGACTGTCAAGAACGTAGAGGAGGTAGGATGGAGCGAGGACTGCCTTGGAGAAGGTAGTATGTGGCGATTGATATCTGATCGAAAGAGTGAAAGGAGGTTGACGATGGAAGACTGAATGAAATGAGAAGTTCAGTTCAGTCCAGTTGTTGCTATTTGTCCCGTTGTAGCAGGTAGTTGCTGCTTTCTGTCATGTTGTTGCTGGCTAGTGAAATGAGGGAAGGCTGGTGCCTGACCGATTGAAACCTGTGCCGGAGGAGATTCGAACCCATGATACAATTTGTTTGTATGTCGATTTAGCAAACCAATACCTTAAGCCACTCAGCTATACCTCCAAGTTTTTGATCGGAATTGGATGTGCCAGGAAAAAACAAGAAAAGAGAAGATCGAATGATCCATGTGTTAAGCATATAAAAAGCAAAATGGAGGGGCCGCAGGTGGGAATAAAAGGGTTACCCGAGTAGCTCTGTTCTCCAACTTAATCGAGACAAGAGCAAGATTTATTTCAGTTCACATTGCCCAAATCAGGATGAGCTTATGAATATCCTTCAGATAGAGAGAGGGCGTTTTCTAGTAAAGTATTTGGGTTTACCATTGTCTATTAATTATGCACGTGCTCATGAATGCCATAGTATGGTGGACTATGTTCATCGTCGAATTGTAGGATGGCAGGCACAAAATCTTTCGTTTGGTGGGATAATCGAATTAGTTTGATTTTTCGTTACAGCTATATCACTGCAGACGATAATGCTTTCAAAGACGACTATCTAAAAAGTGGGAAAATGATGTGATGACTTCATATGGTGAGAGGGTATACATACGATAGCTTGGAAGGATCTGTGTTGCCCTAAGGAGGAAGGCGGGGTGGGTCTACGTCCCTTATTCATCCTTCGGGAGAATAGCAGGATTAAGACTTTCGTGGAACTTCCTCTTTGGTAATTCGTTGTAGGAATCTTGGATGAAGGCAGATATCTGAAGCAGGAGAATTTTTGGAGCCAGCCAACGAACAACAATTTCTATCACGTACAAAACCATCCATCGGTATAGGATCACAATTAAACCACTCATTACTCGACGGATAGGGAGTGGTTCAAACACTCACCTATGGTTGGATACATGGATAAACCATCAAAGTGTGGTTGATATTATTGGATAGAACAGTTTTGCGGTTCTGGGTCATGTAGAACAAGTGAGTAGCATAATTTTGAATGGAGTATGGAATTTAGGGAACCATCCGGTTGGGCCATAGCTTCTTGTTGTCAAATAAAGCTTATAACTAATAATCTTAACATGCTCAAATTTAGGGAACCATCCGGTTGGTCCTCCCAGAGCTAATTATGATTATATATGGGTAAAGTTGCAGCCAAGAAAGTGCAACTTAACATGCTCAAATTATTACGAGGTCGACTTCTAACCAGACAGGATTGCACATTTTGGAATTCAAACTCATGGCCAGGGTTGTTCTTTATGTTATCAATCAAATGAATCAAACTCACATCTTTTCTTCCTCTGTGAGTTCACTTAGGATATATAGAAAGCTCAATGTATTACAATAAATCTTACAGTCTCAGCAGTAAGAGAGATGACAAATCAAATAAAGCTTATAACTAATAGTCGAAGCAGAGGCTTGAGGTTGTTCATGTTTGCTTGCATCAAGCTTCTAGCAACAGTCTAGCACATCTTGAGGGAGCGGAATTTGCAAATTTTCATAGGGTTGATCACCTCGCAAGTGGGAATCCTGCTTAATATTGAAAGTGATGTAAATTACATGATATAGACTATGGGCAAGATATGTAACATTTGAGCATTAATAAAATAAAATTACCATTCTTTTATATATATATATATATATATATATATATATATATATATATATATATATATATATCAACTCGACGTCTAGGCCGTCTAGACGCTAGTCGGCCCTTTGGCACACCGAATCCGTATTCCAAATACAATGTTCTAAAAATCGGTAGACGGATTCGGTGCGCCAAAGGGCCGACTAGCATCTAGGCGGCACCTAGACGTCGAGTTGATATATATATATATATATATATATATATATATATATATATATATGTGTGTGTGTGTGTGTGTGTGTGTTAAATAAAAACATAAATTCTCTTTAACCCATTAGTCAGCAGGAGGAGTTGTGTTGGTTGTGAGGGTTGTCTTGGGTTTGAGACTTCAATTAACTCGTTTGTAATTTTTTTTTTTTTTTTTGCTTAAAGCCCATCTCTCTCTCCTCCTCCCTCTCCTTCCCTGGAGCTCTCCTCCCCCTCCCTCGTCTCGCCTCTCCTCTCCTCTCCTCTCCCACAACCACCAACACCACCACCGCCGCTGCCACCTCCAACAGCAGCAACACCAACACCACCTCTACCTCCAACACTCCCACCGCCGCCACCACCACCACCACTACCATCGCCACCATCAGCGTCGCCACCACCATCAACACCACCACCACCAGTTGTAGCAACGCCGCCACTGTAAACCCCCAGATTTTTCAGAATTTAAAAATAAATTTTCGGAATTTTTCTAAAAATTTTAAATAATTAAAATAAATGTTCTTCTGAATTAAATATTTTAAGTATTAAAATATTATGAAAAAAATATTTTTGGGTGTAAAATAATTAATTAGACATAGTGTAACCACGCCTGACTATTTTTGGGTGCAGTGCATTTCAATGGGTATAAAATAAAATCAACATGCCTCGAAAATCCAGCAAGATGACATTCCACCTCCGCCACAGATCACTCCACCAATGCCCGTATTCCCACAAGGGCAAGCTATGGACGGGAAACAGATATTTCAAATGATCTACGCAATGATGCAAGCTCAACAGCAGATTCAACAAGAGGCTCTGTGAAACAGTATAGTGATCGCACTGGAGCAGGCGAACCTACCAGCTCGACAGCCATCGATGGGATCTATCACCGATTTTTGCCAGCTGAAACCCCGCACTTTTTCAGGCAAGGAGGAGCCCATTGAAGTTCATGAGTGGCTCACAAACACTCAACACCAATTAGAAGCAGCTGAGCTTCCAAGAGAGCGTTGGATGACTGTCGTCCGGATGAAGTTGACCGGCAATGCACATCACTGGTGGTTAACTGAGGAGACACGGCTCGGACCAGACCGAGTCACTTGGGAAGAGTTCTCTAGACTCTTTCAGGAGATGTACATTCCAACTATTGCTCGATCGGAACTTCGGAAAAAGTTCAATCGCCTCACTCAAGACAATATGTTAGTGGAAACGTACAATGCGGAGTTCATCCGTCTGAGTCGCTTTGCCCCTACCTTGATTCCGACAGAAGAAGAGAAGGCTGAGAAGTTCTTCGACGGACTAAACTTTGAGCTGCAGAGACTGATCGTATCCGTTGCACCTACTTCTTACTCGGACGTCCTTGTTGTAGCACGACGCATGGAGCGCGTTACCAAGAGAGTCCATCCTGAAGCGGCCTTTCACCTCAGCACCAGCCAGAGCACCACAGGGAGAAGCTGCAAAGAGATCTCACATGCACCAGCCACCCAGAGCACCTCCGCAGATACTGCCTACATGTCAATATTGTGGCAAGCGATGCCATTATGAGAGCGAGTGCAGACGCAAGTTGGGATTATGCTTGATTTGCGGATCCAACCAACATTTAGCCAAGGATTATCCTGAGCATCGAGAGGGAGCACTAATGTTAAACAGACAAGCTTTACCAGCACCAAGGCCAGTTTATCCAGCATTGGGTGTACCACAGACGGGAGTTGGAGGAGTCAGACCACCAGCCCTAGAAGGGTATCAGCCGAGGCCACCCTTGGCACCACAAGCAGCACTTTTCCAGCAGGCCCAGCAACAGCAGAGGGCACCTCTACAAGGACGCGGACAAGCTTTTGCAATGACCATGGAGGATGCGCAGACTCATGGAGTAGCAAATGTGCGTAAGATTTAAGTTATTCCTAGCTATCTATTCCTAGCATTGCTTTATCACGTGCCTGTTAGTTCATGACCTTAGCCTTAAACCTAGTATTTGAACTTATTAATAATTGATAACCTAGTTTTTCTAAGTTGTACTTTTCTTTGTTCTAACTAGAATTCTTTACTCTTGAAATACCAAATTTTTCATTGTTTAGGAAAATATTTTATTCATTCCCTATGTGTTTTGTTTAACTCTCGTCCTTCGATTTATCTTTGGTCATGATTCTTTGATTGTGTCATGCTTCGAACAATTCTTGCAACCGTGTCATCTTCTGACCGGTTATTTTTCTTTGATTGCGAGGACGCAATCCTCTTAAGGGGGGTAGATTGTAAACCCCCAGATTTTTTCAGAATTTAAAAATGAATTTTCGGAATTTTTCTGGAATTTTTAAATAGTTAAAATAAATATTCTTTTGAATTATATATTTTTAAGTATTAAAATATTATAAAAATAATATTTTTGGTTTAAAATAATTAATTAGACATAATATAATTTTTCTGGAATTTATTGGACCCTAGAACTATTTTTAAAGACCTAAAAACTAAGTTTCTAAATAAACTAATTTAAACCAAATAAAACCGGTTTAATCTTGAACCAAACCACCCTGAATCGAACCAACCCAAACCGACCCAATTCCTGAACCGGGCCTAAACCCTAGCTGGTCGGGTCGGATTCGGACCCGAAACCAAAACCCGACCCGAACCCAATACCCAATTCTCTTCAGTTACAGAACCCGACGGTTCTCCTCCGCCTCCCCGACCCGCTGCCGGCGACGCTCCGCCTCCTCAGCAGATAACCCCCGCCGCTTCGCCTCCGCAACCACCGCCGCCAGCTCCTCCTATCCCCGCCAACGGCTGCCGGATCCCCTCCCCGCTCCTCCTATAAAACCCGACCCCCTCGACTCTTCTCCACCATCAGCCACCGAACCACCACTCTCCGGCCGCCCCGCTGCCAAGACCGACGACCCCGAGCTCGCCGCTGCGACCCACGACCACCGACGATGACTCCTCCACCGACACAGCAACCCGTCGCCGGTCGAGCTCCGCCCGTTCACGTCGTGCCCTCCCGTACGCGTTATATAGTCGATTTCGAGCCATCGTTCCGGTGAGTTTTTTTCTCTTCTCGTCGCCTCATTTTTTGTTCTGTCTGCTGTGACACGTACCCTGCGTGACCCTCTCGATACCCGTGCAACTCGTTCGGGGTATCGCGTCCTGTGGCGATCGCAAACTGCGACGCAAAATCAGGAAAATAAACCCCCAATTTCTAAAAATTAGAAATTGTCCCGAACTTCCCAGTTCGCGACCGTTTTGCGACCAACCTGTTAAATATTTTCAAAATTGGCCTGAACAGTAATTTAGACCACCTAACCTAGTTTTAAAAACCTATTTTAGTTCAATTGATTGAGCTGTAGTTTGTAATATATTCAAGGGTAAAAATGACCAAAATATTGGTTATTATAAAACCCTGATTTTCCCGGAACTGGGTGCGCCCTGCTAAACGAGGCTACTTGGACGTGTACGAACTTCACCGAAAGGTGCGTGCCGTTAATACGGACGTGTGAAATTTTATGGAAGTTGATTTGGATGTATGTGCACACCGGAATCAATGCGTATCCGTCGACAACACCCCGTATCGACCTTGTTCTGAAACTCATTGTAGCTTCGTGTACGCTCGTCGTATAGAAACAAAACTTGCGCCATCGAACTCGTAGCAATACGATGGTCCTGTGACCCAAGTTTGGTTCGATTCTGAGAACGTTGACAAAATTCCGTATCGTGGGCCCCACGGCTCCACTTGACGGATAATTTTGTGATCGGCTCACCGAAATCCAGTTATGGACATTCCGTTGGGTTCGTATCGTTGTTCTGAACTTGTAGACACTAAGTTTAACGAAATTGGAGAACATTATCTTTGGCACATTTTTCGGTGCGAAGCGGGCTATATGTGGACCCCGCTTTGACCAAAAACTGTTCTTTTGCCCCTGTGTCCAAATTGGACTTATGGACAGACAATTCTAGCTATTTGATATCTTCTGAACCTGATGGTAATGTTTATTTCAGCAACCGGAGGAGTACCTGCAAATCCCGCGGATACCAGAGCAGCAGTTGGAGTCCGAACCCCAGGCAAGTGTACCTTGCCAATCTTGCAGTTCTTGTTACATAATATTCCTTTGATTTATTTATATGTTGTAACTGTTCAACCTAGGACCGCGTGACATTACTTAACGTCCGAATAATAATCGGGTGTCAACGTCGTACGCGGAGTTGTGTAACATCACCTAGAGATGGATATTGAAACCATATACATTCTCATGCTTGCATCATCAAGTACGTCATACCACAGGACACCTGACACTATTCATGAGACAGAATCTTCCTGAGATATTCATAGTAATTCTGTATAGTTTACATGATTCGTGACATAGATATTACATGTGCTTAGCTATCATTAAGACTTGCTGCATTAGATATGATCTTGCGTGACATGGACATGAGACATCGTGGACATGAGACGTGTGATTACATTGGGTGGGGAGAGACATACAGGCTACAGGCTGATTTTATATTTATATTTATTACGGTGCCATAGGCCCACTACATAGTATAACTACATAGTATAACTACATAGTAAACTACATAGTATAATTACATAGTACAACTGCTACAGGCTCCTCGACACAAAGCTTGTAGTAGTCTCAGCCTAAGTCTAGTGATGCTCTCACTTGCATTTCACATAGCTGGTTACTTAGTTTATCATATTGATTTATTTATTATTGCACTGCATTTATTTTTGGCTTGAGTTATTCTTGTACCTTGCTATGTCCCCTGAGGACCTAGAATCCGGATTATGTCCCCAGGTTTAGCAGAGGAGATCTACCCCGAGGTGTACGGGACAGGAGCTGACATTGGAGCAGTACCATTACCAGAGGACGAGGTGATCGCCGAGGATTTCTCCTGAGTATCTTCTTATTCTATACTCAGTTATTTCTGTAGTTTCATGTTTATGGAACTGATGTATCAAACTCATTATCGGGTTGTTCCCCGAGATATGTTTTATTGAGACTTGATGTTGATTTATATTTCATATTGATGTATTCATTTCTGTGGATGAGATTAGTAGCATAAACCCTTACCGTTGTTTTACAGCTTAAGTACACCCTGATGGGTCCATTAAATTGGGTTGGTCCATCGGTGTGTGCTGCTGGTCATTGCCACGTGTCTAGTCCCTTGGTATTTTGGGACTGGGGCGTGACAGCCACCACCACCACCGTAGCCATCGCCACCACCACCGCAGCCGGCCGAACTCCGACGAGGTAAGTTAAAAAAATTCAAATTTCAAGCCTGCTTAGGCGCCGCCTAGACTGGCCGTCTAGGACCTTTCCGGTGCGGTCGGCGGCCGCCTAGGCCAAATTTTAGAATATTGTCCAAATATAAATATATATATATATACACACACACACACACACACACATTCCTGTATGGATACCCTGTAGTTGGTCAGTTGTCATAACGTGGATTAGGAGTAGGATTTGTGAACGTTCAGGATGAATCAATGTTGGAACCCTCAAAACCAACACGAATTCACGCTCAGTGTATCCATACAACGTTATGACATCTAGGATGTATAGACGTATCTATGACATGGGTTCCTTGGAGAATGGTAGGGTCAGTTAACTGGTTAAAACACATAGATCATTAGGAGGAAAAAGATTCCAACATATTGCTTTTCTTACTGGTCAGTCCCCAGATATTGTGCCATATTCTTATATTTTCTGAGACAATAGTTGATATATCCATAGTACCGAGCCAGGGTCTGCCCTAAGGCCAGTACATTCTATTTGTGTGTTAGAGTAGCATCTGATACAAGTGATATTGTGGTATGTTTATAGGACTGTTGATTTTTTTCAGACGATACTCTGGAACAGGACACTAGTGGTTACCAGCTAAGGACCCAAGGCAAGTACATTCTCTGATAATTTCCAATTCCTTGATAATTTCTATAAGTTCAATAATTATGAAATATTACATCTGAATCCTTGACACTGTGCTACACGGACTAGTATAGCTTGGATCTGCAGTCATGAGATGTTACATTGATTATCGTATTGACATTGTACACGACATGTATATTAGACATCGTACATGATAGATTGGACTTGCTCGTGTATCGTGACGTGTCATGGTTGGATCCACGTTACTAGTTGGGGGCGGGGAAGTAGTTAGTAAGAAATGTGATCATACCCTTTATACAGTATAGAACAATGTAAGTGTTAATCATGCTCTTCACTCATGATTAGCCAGGCCCTATAGCTATCGTACATGTTCCCAAGCCGATCACATTTTGAAACTACTATTTCAAACACTTAGAATAGATTACAGTTCTCTATTTAAATCATATACTACATCACCCGTATATGATACTGTTCCTTGTTCTTTTCATTTTCATACATGCACTGACTGTATCATATTGCCTATTGCCTGTCTCTTTACATTGCCTGTCTCTTTTTAATTGCCATTGCATTTATTTCACTGTCTTCTCAGTAGCTAGCATCACATGTTTATTGCTTTATAGTCCTTATCAATTTAATGGAACTGTTATTTGAGATTGTACTTTGCTCCTTCCTGACTGGAAATATTTTTCCAGACTATGCCTTAGAGGACCGCTGTCCGACACTTTATGGACCATATGGTGAGTAGCTGCAACTTGGGCTTGATAGTTTAGTTGTGATTTCGGGAGGTCTAGCCGGAATCACTAATCTTCTAGTTAGTTCTTTTAGCAGACTATTTGGTACCGGATTTGTCTCCGACATTTTTTGATGAGACTTGGATATTGTTGAGTTTGATTTTTACTTTAGACTTGTGTTGTATTTAATTTTTGTTCGCTATCTTATCGTGCTGTAATCCTGTGATTGAGTATGTGTTCATCTTATTTGTGTCATTCGTACCTCTTTATGGAGATTGGATGCTTGTGTGAGATTGGCTAGATAGTATCAAGACCTCGACAGCGTTCTACCGTCGATGCTGCGGCGTAGGCTGGACGTACTCGCGTACTCGTGCCCCAATTCCGGGTGCGGGTCGTGACACACACACACACACACACATTCCTGTACGGATACCCTGTAGTTGGTCAGTTGTCATAACGTGGATTAGGAGTAGGATTTGTGAACGTTCAGGATGAATCAATGTTGGAACCCTCAAAACCAACACGAATTCACGCTCAGTGTATCCATACAACGTTATGACATCTAGGATGTATAGACGTATCTATGACATGGGTTCCTTGGAGAATGGTAGGGTCAGTTAACTGGTTAAAACACATAGATCATTAGGAGGAAAAAGATTCCAACATCGTGCTTTTCTTACTGGCCAGTCCCCAGATATTGTGCCATATTCTTATATTTTCTGAGACAATAGTTGATATATCCATAGTACCGAGCCAGGGTCTGCCCTATATATGCACTGGAACGGTTATATAATTTCCATAGCACCAACCCGGTGACCGCCTTGTGAGAGGTACTGAGAACTGTTACTGTGTATACTTATTACTACTTAGGCAGTGCACAAATTAACGAATCCTTATATTGCATTCCTAAGATAACCCAGATACTAATATAGCAAGTCGTAGGAATTGATTAGTCACTCTATTAAATCACTTGTTTTTATATTATATCACCTGCTAGTAGTCTTGGGGACGTAGATTATTTCGACGTAGTGGTTCATCTCTTATCCTTATTTGGTGTAGGGTTGGATTACTATCCCGATGATAGGTTATAAACCTAAGCTATGGCATAGGTCCCTAAGAACTACTACTGCTTGGATTTTCTTTATTATTAAGTTGTACTTTCTTGTGGTACTTGCTATTAGGGGTTGAACCCTCTAGTTTTGTTTGGCCAAATCTAGTAGTATAGCCGGAGGATCTACCTTACTTCCAGTCCGATGACGCTCACAAGGAGGACGGCCGCCACGGATCCTGAGTAGGTATGTTTTCCACCACTTTCAATTTCATTTTGGATTATTTTGAGGCGTTTAGCCACCGGACATATGTTTAGACCGTGTACTCTGGGAGCTTATTTTTCAGCCATTTTGGCAGCATGATTGTATCTATATTCAGACTGCAGCTGACGATGTGATCATGTATTATTTGACACTATGCTAGCTTTATATTTTGTATAGCTAGCTTCATGATTATTTTGATAGAACGTCGGGAACACCTTACTGCTTTATCTTATATGTTCTATAATCATATTTCTTGTTTGACTGATTAAGACATAACATTTTTTGTGAGACCGTAGAAGACTTGTATTGTAGTGTATACCCCCTTGTCTAGGTACAATCGTGACCGTATTGTGAGATACTGACATATACAGTAGTGCGTAGCTGGTCGAGTCATACTTTTGTTCTCCATATTCTGGTACCGAGACGACAAAAAGAAACATCATAGTTGTCGCTCAACTGCCACTCTTATTTCTTCACATGTGCGTTGCTTCTTTTTTTTGTCGCACGCATGCTACCAAGACGTGACGTTGCTAATAAACCGTCGCTTGTAGGTCAAAATTTAGTCTAACATGTGACGATGGACTTTTGCAGTGTCATTTTATTTTCCAATGTCTTTTTTCCATCACTAGGTTGTCGCTATATTGACCAGCAACCGTGAAGCTTGGCCATCTTTTATTCAATACTTTTATAGTAGCAGAATCAATGGAAACTGGAAAACCAACTCAACAAAATCAAGTATACAATGATTGAGGTATGATGGCATGTCAAAATCTAGACGAAGATCCAGATACACTCGGTCACCTTATTAGCCGTATATATATTCTGCCTGCAGCATCTATATGCTGCTGTCTGCTCGGTCCTACATTTGGTTATTGCAGTTCCAATGATACTATAGCAAAGTTTGTAAGAATGAGTTAATAAATACTGAAATTTCCAACTTTACTAGACTAAGAATATAAAGAGAGGAACAATTAAACTCATTCACCATACGATGAAATCTTACAGGAGATGATCCCTTGCATTCCAAGGGCCCAGCAACCAGGCTACATCTGATAGTTCATTTTTAAACATGTTAAACCCACAATTCTCTTCTTTTCTTTCTTACGAAAATGTTTTCTATGGAATACATTGAAACAAAAAAGGACAAATACTACAGAAGCAAGTGACCCATTCAAACCTTCAACTAAAATTTTATTAGAACACATGGACAAGTAGTATTTGAACCCTTAACAAAAAGCTACAGACTGAATTAATAGAACAACAAAGAAATATATTCTACACAAGCCACGAACAACAAAGAAATATATTCTACATACAAGCCGCACGCAACAAGAATGGTGACCAAGTACCAAGTATATTTTGAGAGGAAATCGCAGTTGATCCGCTAGTGAAAAGACCACCATGCTTGGGGCTTATCAAGATTCAGTAGATCTCCTAGCACAGCGCCTCACTCTCCTGGGAGAACACATCTTGGTTGATCATTGGGCAATAAACATGTGGTTAAAATGTAAAGTATACATAATACCAGGGATTCATATTGCAGACCTGTTATAATTCTGAATATCATGCTGAAACATGTGAGCAGCCTCTGGGTTCGCAGGGCTTGCAGGATTTGGATCCATCAGAAGAGACTGCAAAGTAATTATTCAATTACAAATATAGTCCAAAAAAATCAAATTAAGATATTTATTCAATTTCGAACAATGTCCGAAAATAATCAAATTTATTTTTGGTAAGGTAAGGTTCTCATCAATTTCAAATGTATTTTCTTCTAATTAATTGCTCCTTCCTGACCTCTCTGAAAAAGGATTGTTATCAGTACTTTGATCTATCCAGATTCCTAGATGGTGTAATATCTGTTCCGTTAAGCGCTATATTACCGCAGATAGTTGTTCTATGTTCAATAAACCCCGTCCTTCAATGGCCCAAAGTTGAACATTAGAATCATTGAACATGGTAGTGGAAAATGCAGTCCATCCTAACGCATATGGAGTAAATAATAATGTGGTCATCACAAAAAACATGAGGATTCATGCATGCTGTAAGCTGACCTGGATTGATGTTAATATTGTACAAACATTATGACATGGAGACCATGCATCTTGTATGATATCCATACACAGTGTGCCATCATTATAAACTGCAAAAAAGGAACCAGTGTGACATGTCACAGTCAGTATACAAAAGCATAACTGATTAAGACAATTGTCAAGTTAAGACTTTATCTGACTATTTGAGGACAGGAGCAGACAGGCTTTCCAAACTATATTTATTTGACCAGGAGTATCGTGTGTGTGAAATATTGGGGGACTTATCTTTTATTTAAAAAGATTTTTTTTTCTATTTTCTGGTAATTTACTTTACCGTCTTGTTTTTTCTTCCTTCTGTCCAATCTTATTGTAGAATATTTTGGAGTAATTGTTATATTTTTTATTGATAATCTCTTGGTCAAATTAATACCCCAACAAATATACCCCATTAAAACTCCCTGTAGAATATTTTAATATCTCAACAAATATACCAAGAATATTCTAATATACCAACAAATATACCAAAAGAATATTCTAATATATCAACACTCCTCAAGATGGGCAAAAAATATTCACTAAGCCCAACTTATCACATCCTCTAATCATATCTGCAGAGCTAAGTTCCTTGGTCATACTGTCTGCTACCTGCTCCTTGGTTGGAACATGACCTAGCTCCAGTAGTCCACGGTCCAACTTCTCCTTGACGAAGAACCTATCGATCTCGATGTGTTTGGTCATGTCATGCTGCACTGGATTGTTGGCGATACTGATGGCTGACTGGTTGTCACACCACAGTTTCATCTTGGCTCCTTGATCCAGCTTCAGCTCCACCAGCATACTCTTCAGCCATAGCAGCTCTGCAACTCCCAAGTCCATAGCTCTGTACTCCGCTTCAGCTGTCGATCTGGCTACCACCAACTGCTTCTTAGTCCTCCAAGAGACCAAGTTGCCTCCTACAAATATGCAATAGCCCGAGGTAGACCTCATGGCATTAGTACAGCTAGCCCAGTCAGAGTCACAGTAGCCCTCGATGCTCAAGTGGTCATTCTTCCTGAATATCAACCCATTTCCGGTGACACCCTTCAAGTATCTCAGAATCTGGTACACTGCGTCCATATGACCCTTCCTTGAGTCATGCTTGTAGCGGCTCACCACACTCACTGTAAGCAGATATCAGGACGTATGTGGCTCAAATAGATCAACTTGCCCACCAGTCTCTGGTATCTGTCTCAGTCAACTAGTTCTCCAGCCTCAACACACAGCTTGAAACCCTGGTTGATCGGCGTCGCTGCAGGTCTGCATCCCAACATTCATGTCTCTGTGAGAAGGTCCAGCGCATACTTCCTCTGAGAAAGAACAATCCCTTCTGCTTCTCGAGCAATCTCAATCCCAAGGAAGTACCGAAGAAGGCCAAAGTCCTTCACCTCGAACTCCTTACCAAGCTTCCCCTTGAGTCGGGCAATCTCATGTTGATCATCTCCTGTGATAATCATATCGTCCACATACACCGCAAGCATGGTGATGTGGCCTCCACTCCGACGGAAGAACACAATATGATCAGCATTGATCTGCTGATATCTCGTCCGTATCATCGCCCTCCTGAATCTGTCAAACCACGCTCGAGGAGACTTTCGATCCATAGAGGGACTTCTTCAACCTGCAGACCTTGCCCACTGTCTTATCGATGCAGAATCCTGGTGGTATCTCCATGTACACTTCCTCCACTATATCCCCATGAAGAAACGCATCTTCACATCCAGTTGGTGTAGCTTTCATCCACCATTCGCTGCCAAAAAAATTAGGGTCCTGACGATGCTCATCTTCGCCACTGGTGCAAAGGTCTCATCATAGTCAATGTCGTACGTCTGACTGTATCCTTTTGCCACCAGTCGAGCCTTGTAGCGCTCTACTTTTCCATCTGGGTTCTGCTTCACAGTAAAGACCCACTTGCATCCGACTGCCCTTTTCCCCTCTGGCAGTTTTACCAGTTTCCAAGTGTGGTTCTTCTCAAGAGCGTCTAACTCCTCGTACATAGCCGCTTTCCACTTTGGATCGTTCTTGGCAACCAGCCAATTGTTAGGTACAGTAATACTATCCAAAGATGCAATAAATGCTACATGAGAAGAAGAGATGTTATTATATGAAACAAACTGGGCAAGGTCCCAATCATATCTATTAGGAGAATTTTTCGCATTGCTACGAGTGGTCCTCCATACTGATAATGGTGTGGGAGTCTTAGGAAGAATGATATCACGTGAAGGGGAATCTGGTGGTGGTGGTGTAGGTGTCTCAGGAGTTGAAACGAACGCAGACAAAGGACTTGGCACTGGCACTATAGGTACTGGTCCTTTAGTTTGCTTCCCTTTCATGCTGTAGGTAAGTAACTCCCCTTGAGTCGTGGGCCTAACACCTCTCATCGCCTCCCCTTGTTCCTCTTCACTCTCCTGCTCCTCCTCAAACGTTCTTCCATGCCATACTCCTAAATCGGTCACCACACTCTCACTAATCTCCCTCTCTCGGCTCATACTCTCAGTATCAGGTGAGTTGCTCATGGATGAGATTCCCTCCTGACGGTAGTATGGCTAAAACTCCCTGAAGTGAACATCCATGCTCACAAACTTCTTCTCTACTAG
Source organism: Iris macrosiphon (assembly GCA_036927795.1). Taxonomy (NCBI): domain Eukaryota; kingdom Viridiplantae; phylum Streptophyta; class Magnoliopsida; order Asparagales; family Iridaceae; genus Iris; species Iris macrosiphon. The sequence goes on from JAYESA010000018.1 coordinate 73,466,644, forward strand.
GCTCCAGCACACATACCCCTTCTGAGTCATCGAATAGCCCACGAATACACACTTGACTGCTCTGGGGTCAAGTTTCCTAACAGACGGTCTGTTGTTCTTCACAAAACATACGCAGCCAAACACATTTAGTGGGAGTATCTCACTATTATTTTCCTGCAATATCTCACATGGAGACTTACATCCCAGTACTTTCGAGGACATCATGTTGATCAATCGAGCTGCTATCAACACTGCATGCCCCACAGACTCTGTAGGACATTCATGGCGAGCATCATGCTCCTTGCCACCTCCAGAAGGTGTTTTTCTTCCTTTCTGCCACTCCATTCTGTGTTGGTGTGTATGCACAGGTGGTCTGATGCTGTATCTCTTGGACTGACAGGTATTCCTCAAGTGCTTTGTTGGTATACTCTGTTCCATTATCAGACCTTAGTACCTTTACCACTGCTCTGTACTGAGTCTGGACATGTTTATGAAAGTTCCGAAAATAGGCAAAGACCTCACTCTTATTCTTCATCAAATATAGCCAGGTGACACGAGAGGAACAATCAATAAAATAGACGAAATACTTGTAACCATTCATAGTAGTTGTGGCGCATGGCCCCCAGACATCAGAATGTATAATATCAAAAACAGAAAAGCTCCTATGGCCCGCACCAACATATGAGCTCCTAGTAAGTTTGCCTAAATCACATACATTACATACTAGTTTCTCCTTATTTGTCTTCTCATAAATAGATGGATACAACCTACTCAAAATATCAAAAGAGGAGTGCCCCAACCGCCTGTGATGGAGTATCAGTGTATCATCGGCACTCATCTTTGGTCCTCATTCCTGCTCTTTCTGCCACAGACACCAATATCGAATCCAGTCCTACCCGATCCAGGTACCACAGTCCATCATGCCAAGTGTCAGTCACAAGTCTTCGTCCCGTCTCCTTCTCCTGGAAGATCACCTTAGGAATATCAAAAGAGAATGCATTTTAGTTGGAGGATTATAGAACTAATGGACAAAAGACTGACTGGAAAAGAAGGAGCATGTAAAATATTGGATAATCTTACTGAACCTGTACAATCGACAGTACCCTTACCGACCACTGGCTGGAAAGTACCATCGGCTATTTGAATGATATCTGCAGATGCTAGATGAGTATAGGAAGAGAACTCACTAGCATTCCCTGTCACATATCGAGACGCACCCGAATCGACAATCCAGTCCGATGATCTAAGGAAAGACAGATGCAAGGGCGAGTGAGTCATCAGTACCTTCCGATGGATGGGCATACATGGCAGCGTTGCCTCTGGCGAAGACTGAGGTGGACGCCTCCTCAGTCCCACTCCTCCTGTCTCCATCGCTTGACGCTCTCTGCTTTCTCCTGAGTACTTCCAGCATGCCCAGTAGTGTCTGATCCTCCTCAGTATAGGCACCATTAGCTCCCTCCTCGCCTTCTACTACCAACAGGTTCGTCCGATAACCTCCTCGACCACCCCGTCGACCCCCACGACCATAGCCACGTCCTCCAAACTGTCAACGTCCGCCACCTGAATCTTCCTTCTTGGGTGGTTTGGTGCAAGCATACCTCAGATGGCCCACCTCCCCGCAATTGTAACACTGTCGGGGGTCTCCCTTAGGTCTTGTGCCGCCTGAATTGGCAACATCCAGTGCTGTCTTCACTTCAGGAGGACCCCGTGTTTCTGCCTGTAGCTTGATACTAGTCTCCTCCTGGATTATGGCTGAGATAGCCTCCTCAAATGTAGAAATCTTCGGTTGGACTAGAAGTAGTGCTGTCCTCTGAGCAAACACTACGGCTAGCCCCTTAAGAAACGCCATCGTCCTCTCCTGCAGACTTACCTCTCCTTACACTTCGGGTCCTCGCAGCTCATCTTATCTGAGAAGTGATCATAATCCAACCACAGACGCTCCAACTCCGTGGCATACTCCTGTACCGTCTTCTCTCCCTGTACGGTATCGTCGATCTCCCTCTTGATCTAGAAAACCCTCAAGTTATTCTCTACACCATCGTAGGTTCTCCTCAACTTCTCCCACACGTCTTTCACCATTTCAAGGCCATTCACTATAGCGGCGATCGACTGGACTAAAGAATTGAGGAGCCAAATGTATACCACTATATGAGTGGACTTTCACTCGTCGCGTCCTGCCGAGCCCTCATCCGGCTGTCTTCTCTTCTGACAAGAAACCCTCCAGGTTCTTCCCTGCGAGGGTTCTCCTCACCCGTCGTGGCCAACTCAAGTAGGTAGCCGGTCCATCAAGCATCAGATCGATGGATGGAAGCTCCAACTTCGCCAATGTTCGTGTCGCGCTCTCACCAGCCAACAGTTTCATCAGCTTCATCGACGTTGGGACCTCCGTAGAGTCCAATTTCTTGATGATCTCCTCCATCGATCCTCTTCTCCGATCACCTCATACTCGTCCCATGATTCACGTTCGCCCTCTTCGTCCTCTCCTAAATCCGATCATGTCTCTCCCCCATCAGATCTAGGCCTTCGATGTCAACGTCTAGAACGACCCACTGGAGACGCTAGAAACCGCGGCAAAAGGTTCCGCGGGAGTCGCGGCTTCGCAGTAGTGGTGGCGGGCGAGCGGCGACGGTGGTGGCGGACGAGCGGTGCGGCAGTGGTGGTGGCGGGCGGCGCGACAGCGGTGGTAGCGGCACGGCAACGGTGGTGGCGGACAGTGTGGCAGCAGTGGCGGTGGTGGCGGCTAGGATTTGGGAGGTGGTGGTTAGGGTTTGGACTCTGATACCATGTAGAATATTTTGGAGTAATTGTTATATTTTTTATTGATAATCTCTTGGCTATTTATAGCCTTACAACCCTTCATCTTACATTAATACCCCATTAAAACTCCTTGTAGAATATTCTAATATACCAACAAATATACCAAGAATATTCTAATATACCAACACTTATGCTACGTGAGAATAGGACGTGGTGGCAAAATGAGCAAGTTTCTCAACATTTCATCGATCAGTGAGGGAAGTTGTGGGAGATTGCTTCCATCCTTTTCATTCTAAATATTGGTTATCTTGTCAGAATTGGTAGATTAGCACAATATTTTTCTCTACTAATTTATCATTTTCCTTCTTAAACCTTAGGCATACCAACAGAGATTTGCTTATTTTTCCTTATCCAATCATGCTTGGATAAAGGTGGTTTCAAGGTTGTAATGCAAGGAAAAAGTTCCTCAATATCTTCAAGAGGCCAAACTGTTTTTGTTTTATGGCAAAGATGAGTCTCACCTCTTCCCAGGTTTTAAAGTTCATGTATATCTGTTGTTTGTTTAATTTATGCTGTTTTTAAGGGTTTATACAACAATCCGAGAAGAACCGGTGTCTTAAACAGCTCTAGGCACTCCTAGGCGAGGAGCCTCGCATCATCGCCTTCGGAGTACCTAGAGTAGAAAAGGCCACCTGGACAGCTTCTCAAATTTCTTTTTAATAACACATTTTGTCACTTTTGTACTACATGTTAAGTTATCCAAATCTGCCATCTATCCCTAAAAACTCATCAAACTTGAATTTTTAGATAATAAACTAAAGAAACGAGTCAAAAACGATAACAAATTACCAATAGAAAATAACAAAACTAACAAGATCACAAAATAGTCTATGAAACACAATATTAATTTTAAAAATAATAACATAACACACAAGTTTTATCATAGAAGACAAATTGTTGAAATGGAAAAAACATAAAAAATAACAAGCATATCTAAACAAGCACAAAAAATAGGTTGTGTTAAATTGGGTTGTTTGTGTGAAATGAGTTGCCTTTTGTGAGAGTTTTATAGAGAAAAAAAGAGAGAAGGTAATCATTGTGAATGGGAGTCAAGCTGAGGCGAAAGGTGTTGGAACAGTAGTGTTGAAACTGACATTGGGAAATACTCACTCTGCAAAAGTTAAGCACGTACCTGCTATCGCCAAGAACCTAAGATCCGATAGCCATTTGTGCAAATGTTGAACTGAGGATGGACATCAATGTCGTTCAGATGGTGATGTCCTATATGGGGGCTTACTTTGGTAAAGCTTTGTGAACTAATGAGTTGTTCAAATTGCAGCTGGTTGCAAACTACAAGACTATTAACAAAATCACTCATGTTGCTTACTCCCTTGTATTGATTGTGGCATAATAGACTAAGACGTACGTTATAAAAGGATAAATAAATGTTTGAGCTCTGGATCAAAATCAAGTTTAATCTGAATACCATCAGAGTGTTGGGTTGTCTCGCATATGTGAAGCTGTTAAATATCAAATCACCTAAGTTGGCACAAGGACCACCAAAGTAGACTTCTTGGGCTATGTCGAGAGAAGTGATGCTCGCAGATTCCTTAATCTCGAGACTTCATAAATCATTAAGTCTCGAGATGTCAAATTTTTTGAGGCTTGCAAGAGACGAGAACGTACTGCTTGTTGACTTACAAGAAAACTTAGCATCAAGGCAAGAAGAAGGGAATGTCCCAGACCCAGCTTCAATTTCAGAAGTCATGCATGATCCAATAAATGAAGACTTGAAGGATGTTGAGCCAGAACTAGAGGAAATCCAAACTCCAACTAAGCGTGTAAGGAAGCAAAAGAGCTTTGGAGAAGACTATTACTTACAACATTAAAGAAGACCCTCTTACCTACGAGGAAAGCTATGGAGACCCGAGATACAATCTTCTGGAAGGAAACAATCGACAATGAAATAGATTTCATAATGTCGAACAATACTTTGAGTGTTAGTTGATCTTTTTGAATGAGAGAAACTCGTTGGATGCAAATAAATCTTCAAGAAGTAATTAGAGCCAATGGTAATATTGATAAAATAAAGAATAGACTGGTGGCAAAAGAGTTCTCTTAGACATACTTCAGTTGTCCGAATAGCATATATCAGAATGATGATTGCCGGTGTTCTAAAAATCAGTCTGTTCGGTCGCCTAAGCGCTGACTCTAGGCTGAACCAAAAACTCCATATTCGGCCATGGCAATATTCCAAAGGCCACTATTAGGGAGAACTTAGTCATGTCGGTATTCAAGATGTCAATGTTAGGGAGAACTTGGCCATGACAATATTTCAGAGGCCACTGTTAGAGAGAACTTGGTCTTGTCAGTATTCAAGATGTCACTGTTAGGGAAAACTTGGCCATGACAATATTACAGAGGCCACTTATAGGGTACTGTTAGGAAAAACTTGACCATGACAGTATTCCAGAGGCCACTATTAGGGAGAACTTGGCCATGACAATATTCCAGAGGCTACTGTTAGAGAGAACTTGACCATGACAGTATTCCCCTAGGTCCTGTGACAGTATTCCATAAGCTACTGATAGGGAGAACTTGGCCATATCAGTATTCCAGAGGTTATTGTTATGGTGCCTAGGCGCAACGCGCCTCCTCCGCACCGAACCAGCATAGCGATTTCTAAAAAATTGTTGATTGGACTATCCTAAATACACAAATTGGTTATTCATCAGATGGACGTAAAGACAACATTCATGAATGTTGATTTGATAAACGAGAGATACATACAACAAAGTAGAGGATTCATCACCAAAGGCCTCGAAAACAAAATTTGCAAGCTCATGAAGTCGCTTTAAGGGTTGAAGAAAGCTTCTAAATATGGCACGAGAAGTTCAACAAAGTCTTCAGAACAAACAACTATAGAGTCACTAAGACTGACAAATGCATCTATACCTAGTTAACTAACAAAAGAGCAATAATTGTCTGCCTCTATGTAGATGACATGTTAATCCTTGGCACGGACATACAGAAGTTTACAAAGACTAATGAGTTCCTCTAATCCAAGTTCAACAGGAAGGACATGGGAGAAGCAGATGTGATCCTCGAGATCAAGATAGTCCGGTCAGAAATGGACATTGCTCTTTTTCATGCTCATACATCGGTAAGATGCTTGCCAAGTATGGATATCATGACATTCCATAGATATATATACTCCGTACAAGATGGATAAGATGTTGAAGCCTAATGGAGGGAAGACTATCAAACAAGTGGACTACTCCGACATCATTTGTAGTCTAATATGCACGAAGAGTTGAACTTGTTCACACATACCATTTGCAATAGTAATGCTTAGTCGTTTCACGAGCAAACCTGGAGTAAAGCACTAGAAAGTTGCGAAGAGAGTTGTGCTATCTGAAGAAGACTCATGGGCATGCTTCGAACAATGATGACTACCCAATATAATGGAAGATCTCAAGGACGCTCCGAAAATGAGAGAGATCTACAAAGGGTTTATATTCTCCATAGAAGGTGTTGCTATATCGTGGAAGTCGAAGAAGCATGCATTACTCTCACACTCATCCATTGAGTCGAAGTTCTATGCACTAGCAGCAGTTGTAGACGAATCATAGTGGCTTCGGGAGCTCATGTTCGATATTTTTCTGACAGATACTTAGATTCCAGTTATTCATTACTGTAACAACCAGGTGACTGTGTAATAGCTTCTAACGTCCTCTTTAATTGCAAAAAAAGGACAATTAGACTATGTCATACAACTCTGACTAAATGCATTATTGATGGCGTCATTACAATAATTGATTTATATAGTCAAAAGAATTTGATATATCCCTTTACTAAGGACCTCAAGCGCCAATTGGTTGATAACAAGAAGATAATAGGCTCGTGGGAGATTTGAGATATTTGTTTAACTAATTCTATCTTAAGGGTTTTTAGTTCAAAGAGAAATCTACTAAAACCACTTATGGTTCAAAGAAGGATTATGAAGTTATATTGAGAATTTAGAATCGGGAATTAGATAATTTAGATTGGTCCATTTGACAATCTTATGATAATTTCTTTTATAGTCCACTTTGCTCTTTGTATAAGCAATTCTTGTGGGAGGTTGGATATAAACCATAATGAGTTATTGGGAATTGAAAATTTCTAATGCTAAACAAAAAGGACGGGTAGAGTGATACTGCGAGAGGACTTGACATCTAAGATTATGGATCCATGTCACTGTGGAGGGAACCACAAAGAGTTGTATGACTCGTATACACAGTACAACACTACAAGATGCTCGCATCTCATACTACAGTGGTATGACACCATATGAGATAAGTAGACCTCAGGTTTAGCCCATGCCATAGTAGCATAGCACCACAAACAGGCAGTAGTCTCGTGCTAGCAGATTTTCAAAAGAATTCACATATGGGTATGCGCAGAGATTCCAGCCATCTCATGTGGACACAATAAAAGCATTCACTGAAACGAGGATGGCACATGACCTTTAATGTGCAACCAAAGGCACATATGAAATATTTGTGCTAAAGATAAGCATAGTCATGATATGTAATTCAAGACATAGTACATAGTGTGTTGTGCGTTAACTTCACCTTATACAGGAAGATTCAGTTCGTACTCGACATCCAACCTAATGCATGAATGCAGTCATTGTGGAGAATGCTCAAACATATACTGAAATATGTGGGGTATTGTTAGAATTTGATCCTAAAATTATGCAAATCCCAAACCCGTTATTAATTCCATTTTAGGCCAAACCTACTTGTAAATTTTATCATTTACTTGTATCATTGGTAGTTATACTCTAAAGCTACCTTTCATTTTTTTTGTTTTGATCGCTACCTTTCTTGACTAAAAATGGTCAAGCCACCTATTAGTCCTTGTTGTCTTCAACCTTCCTTCACACTGTAGATCTATCTAATAATAACATGAAATGTAAGGAGATATGCTCAGCGAATTATGTCATAACTGATAAAATTATCCTAAAGTATCAAATGCTACTATCCTACAATAAAAAGAATTATTGAGCATGGGCATGTATGTCATAAAGTATAAAAATATCTCAGAGTACAAAGTCAACATATTTATAGGTAAACAATTAAAAGATTATTCCACAATGAATGATCTACTGATACTACACAATATTCTACAACAAGATAACAAAAAAGTAAGGCGACTAATCTCTACTATCCATCTATCCTTGCTGCTTGCAAAGGTCAAACAATCTACTGTACTCAAACCAAGTGCAAAAGTTTGTGGAGGCAAAGGGGGTCAAACAACTTAATCATGATTTCTGTCAAGCCATTTTTCATAGAGGTCCATCTGAGGGCTAACAAAAATTTGCTGACAGGTTGTAAAACACTTAGGCTGTGTTTGATTGGACTTTTTTTCCATGAAAAATATTTCCATCACAAATTTTTCAAGAATTGTAGTGTTTGATAGCTTATATTTTCCATGGAATCATTTTCCAAAAAACTATTATTTTCCATATTTTCCTCCAAAATGGTGGATAATGAAACTTGTCCAACCCATAGGAAAATATCATTTTCCATGGAAAATGATATTTTTCGTGGAAAATAATGGCAATCAAACACCAAATTAAGTTTTTCATGAAAAATTTTCAAAATTCCATAGAATTTTTTCATAGGAAAATAATTCCGTGGAATTAATTTCTTTTCCACATATTTTCAAGGTTTAAAGTATCGGCCGATACCGATACGAATCGACCATATCGGATCGGTTTTGGACGTAGACAATCCGATACTCCAGTAAAATATCGGTATCGACCGAAACCATCACGAAAACTTTGATATCGGTCAGTATCGGCCGATACATGTCCGATACGGACCGATATGGTACCGAAAACCCTAATATCAGAAGAAAGAACAGTAAAGAATCAAATATATTCCCTTTCCGACATAAACAAAAATCTTTGCAGAGACATCAAATCCAATAATACAAATTTCTAACAGTTCCTACTAAAAGTTCTATAAATAGATCAAAGTGCTCTACAAACAACCACCACAACAAAGAAGAAAATAATTTATAGAAGAATTTCGAGAAGTTTGTGAAGAAGTTACCTAATTTCAGAAGGTATGAGTAGTCATTTCCTCCTTCGAAACACCCCTTGTCGTCATATCCGCCGCCGCAAACGTGCGAGAACCGACCGGTGGAGACGCTCTCTCCTCTTCGATCTGGATTACTCCAGCACGGTGGAGTGCTGACGAACATGGTGGTGGACGAACGAAAAGCTGTGGACGTCGGCGTGTGGTGGACTACCACGGTGGAAATATATTTTCTCTCTCCTCTCCCCGTTTCGTTCGTTTATACCCGAAAAAAAAGAGAAGCCAGCGCATATGAGCTGACAGACAACTCATATAACACAAAAATACTTAATCCCCACCGTCCACGTCACCGATCCAAGACCAAAAATTTAACGGTCACTGCAACGGAGAAATAAAAACAGAAGTGAAACCCTTTCCAGGTAGATCCAAGTAATACAGTCCATCTTTTTCATGCCCCGAACCAATCATCTTCTTCGTCCTGAGGTCCTAAAAACACATGAATTGAAAGAAAATATCACAGAATATTGAAAAGATTTGGTTAACTGGCTCACAGATAACAAATTAAATAAAAAATTAGGCACATATAATGAATCAAAAAAAATGACAGTGATTAAGTAGGGTGAATGACACATTTTTCAAGCGCAGGACGAGTAGACCCATCAGCCAAGATAATATTATGTTTCATGGGACTACGATTATGAAAGAGAGAGGTTATACCAGACATGTGAGAACTTGCTCCTGAGTCGATGACCCAAGAGGTGGATGGTGACTAAGTTGACACAAAAGCAAGATTACCTATATGTGCCATGGTTGTAGTAGGTTGGGAGGTGTTACTAGCAAGCGCGTTCAACTTCTAGATGATCTGTTCAAATGGAGATAAGATATCGGACGTTAAAGTCTGACTAAAACCAGAAGTATCTCTGGGAGCATAAGTGGTGACCTGGGACTGCATATTTTTTATATGCACTTGATGTGCATATTCTGATTTGCCCGCTTGTCCCAACAATAGTCTTCGATATGACCAAGCATTCCACAATAGTTACACTTTCGTGGTTGACCACGGCCACCACCACCACCGTTGCGGCCACCACCACGACCATTTTCTCTACCACCACAGCCTCCTCCTCGACCAAAACTACGACCACCATCTCTACGTTGCAAAGGCATAAAATCCTATGTTGCATCTCATGTCTATTTATATTGATATGCAATACACCCACAATTACTATTATACCCTCATAAGATAAATAACAAAATAAAATAACTATAACATGAACTAATTTTATAATTTTCTTCGAGTGGTGTCATATAATTATTAGTTCACTATATATTTTGGTAACCCATTGTGTCTTAACTATTAACTCATGGTCCTTAATATACTCCTATACATGGATCTCACTCTATTAAAGTATATTCTAGTAGGAGCAAACGACAAAGCTATATGGAAGAGAGGGAGACGCTATATTGCACATAGTTCATGATGGAGCCCTACACAGGCAGTGAGAATGTCTCTACATGCTAGAGTCTTAGAGTGGGATTGATGAACCACAGTACTATGCAAATTCCTATTCAAAGCACTGCACAAAATGAATGAGGCTTGGGTGTATCATTGTAGATTGTGCACATTTTTGCAGTGTATACATGCAGGTAGAGCATTCTTGAGAGTTTTACGAACCTTAATACCATGCAAAACTATTATTGAATATGATGTGAATAGCAGAAAATTAGACAGATTCGGTTTATTATTGCAGATTGCAGACATTTCAAAATGATTTTTATACGAACTCAAATGCACTATCACCACCACCATATATATATATATATATATATATATATATATATATATATATATATAGGGTGAAACAGAGCGGTTACGGTGGCGGTTCTAGGTCTCTCCATGGAGTCAGTGCCCAGGGAGAGGGCTCGGTTGGCCTTGTGGAGGGGACGTCCCCTCTCAGGATGTTGATCGTCCTCCTGATTAGCCCAAGGATGATCACGACTGGACAGTGGTGCAGCGGAGGCATCGGACCAGGTTGCAGGGGCGTGCATGTGGTCTGGCTACTCATGTGGGTATGCCAGTTGGGGCGATCGAATGTTAGAAAGGGGCTTCTTCGTACTCTAATTATAGGAAAGTCCCAAAGGCCACGCGTGTCGAGACGGAGAGGAATGGGGAAGGAGGTTCATGAGTTCCTCTGGAGCACAATCGGTTTGTTCCACTCCACCAAAAGACTTGCCTCTGCGGCCAATGGAGTGGGCTCGAAGAACTTTATTTGGGGAAGGAGAACCCCGTTATTCCAAGAGGCCGGTGTCATGGGTTGCGCTTTGTGCGTCGCTCCGACAAGGGATGGATTGTTTCAACGGGTTGACGAATAGCCAACGTTGGTAGACAAAGTACATATGGCTATGATTGGTGCGGAGGATGTTGCCATCTCTATAGCTGAATGGGATAAGCCGATGATCATGTATGTTCTCGGCCAATGACCGTCCTACCTCACTGTGTCGGCGTATGTGTGACGAGCTTGGAGGTTGTCTAAGGGAGCATAAGTTTTCTCACAAGAATGGATGTTTCTTTATTAGTTTCGGCGATGCGGAAAAGCTTGATGTTGTCTTGCTCGGGGGACCGTGGCTTCTAGATGGACGACTAGTTATTTTGAAGGAATGAGAGCCCTCGATAATATATCTTGAACGTGATCTGCTCACCTCAATCCCAGTTTGGATCCAGATGCCAAGGCTTCCTCTGCAACTCCGGAAGAAGTCGGCTATTCGTAAGATAACCAGGGTGGTGGCTACCCCTTTGCGCATGGATGCAGTAACGACATTGTGAAAGAGATTGGCATTTACTATAGTGCTATTGAAAATCAAAAGTTGCCGTACACTTCTTGTAGTGGAACATGTTCAACTTCCAGATGGCATCAGGTTTGACCAAACGATCATAATTGAATGGATCCCACCTATATGTTCGGTCTGTGATGTATTAGGCATGTGGAAGCGGATTTTTCTGACCCGACTGGAAACACACTTCGGGATGAAGTCGAAAAAGTAGCGAGGGGAGCAACTATGCCTTCTCATGTCTCATCACAAAGGGAAGCTTCAAAAAAAGTAGGGACCGAAGCGCTTTCGGGGAGGACTACAAATATAGTTGAGCCAGCTAGTGATCCCATGATTCCCATCCACTCTGTTCATTCTGACACGGATGGGGTCGACAATAGTCTCTCTCTCGCCCCCTCCATGATCATTAAAGGGAGTGACTAGTCCTTTCCTAAGGCTGAGGATCTAGCAGTGTCATCTTCTGGCCAAGGAGAGCGACAAGCGCTTCCTCCAATGGCAGAGAAACATCCCACTTCCAACTATTGGATCCTACTCCTATGGAGAAGATTAAAGAGGAATCGAAGCATCAATCAAATATATTACAACTTACTATGGAGAATGACAAAATAGCTACAACTCATGCAGCAGACAATGGAATGCTCTCCACGGGTTTGTGCACGACGTAAAATGGAAAAAAAAAAAACTATTAGTGTTCGGGTTAGTGATCGAAGCACTAAAGGGCAACATACTAGAGTGATGTAATGCCTAGTAGATAGTTGTTCTATAAGAAAGGAATTGTATGAGAATTGTACAGTAATGGGCATCTAAGTCCTAGCATCCATTTATCATTTTTCGAAAAAAGATAATGAGAAAGGAAATGCATGTCCTAACAACCTTAGCACACGACTTCGCCTACGTTACTAGAGTGTAATACATTACATTTCATTCTGTATAGGCATATTTGCACTTTCGATCACAATTCACAAATTTAAGATTATCATACCCTATCCCTAACTCTAATTTAAATCATATTCTTCCTCCCATCCTAAACCCTAACTCCAAAACCACCATCTTCTTCCTCCTTTCTCAACCCAAAATCCGATCCCACCACAATCTTCTTCTTCTTCCTAAACCCTAAAACTCACCCTCATGATCTTATTCTCATCCATAAACCTTAACCCATCATTGTTTCCCGAATCCTCAACCACCTTCTTTCCCTCTTCAAATTGGTGCCTCTAATGGCCGTCTCGTCTCCTTCCCCCTCTTGTGAAGACCTGAACAGCCCCCCACCCTCTCCCCTCTCTACCACCATCTTCTTCATGACATTAGGGTATAAAGTATTAACATAATTTTAGTTTCTTTTCGTTAACAATAATTTATAGTGTTCATGGTATTTTAGTGATAAAACCAAGTTTAAGGTATGAACAAAAAATAACTTCAGAGTAGAAAAGTAAATATAGGACAAAGTTGAGGGAATTTAAGTCCAAATAAGCCCTTTGTTCAAATCATCTTAATCTTTCGAAATTTTCTTTCTGGCTAGTATAGATTTATCTATCAAGAGAAGTAGAAGCCATTGAATTTAGAGAGAATGCATCAACAAATCCTTCCCTTGCTAGTTGTTAGGATTTTTTTTGTTGAAGTTTAGAAACAAAATCAATGCAAATATATCAGTTTTTAGTAGAACATCTCCCTGCTCCAGGTTTCTTCTTATACTCCTCTCCACAACCGATAGTAAAGAAGTTACAGTCACTCAGATATACTCTCTATTTATCGAATGATAAGAGTCGCAATCATGAGTAGGTAGAAATCCAACCTCTACTTCAAATGCATCATTCGACCCCACGAAAACAAAACCCAAAGCCTATATATAAACCCAACAACACAGGAAGGAGAATAGCAAAAATATTCAATCACATCCAGATAGATTGGTTTGTATACTAGTTGGGTGCCCCAAGCTCGAGGCAAAGCCACCTTCATTGCTTGATGTTCAAGGCAGTTGACCGGCTAGGACCCAGATTGATCAACCAGATAGTTATGCCATATGGTGTATTCTAACAAAGTTCAGACCATTTGAACTGGTCCAATAACCTACATTGACAAGATGCTCCCCGGGTTGTTGTGCCTTTATGGTATGCAATTGATTTGTAACCATGGAGACCTTCTAGATAACACTTCCAAAAATGTCATTAGATCCGCCTAGATCAACAGCTAGCCCAGGTAGTTGGACTAGTCTTTCCAATAGGTGGGTATCTTTATCAATTTGCATCGCTCATGGAATTCCAATATTGGCTCCGTCGTGCCACATCGTGATTGCATGTATAGGCTGATCAAGTGTCCTCTCTATATGATGCTAATAATAGTAGATACTTACACTGTTGTCCTTGGATTTTTAAAGAACTTGCACTATGATAAAGCTTTGGAAGATAAGTACTGGAGTATGGTCCTTTAAACTGTTTACTTTACCTCATTTATTTCTGAAAGTCTTGTGCAGAATCAGTTGATGCTGACTGCACGTAAACATTCACTTACTTATTGTATTCTACTGTTGTTGAAGGAAATGTGGAGTACAAAATTGCCAATAAGATCAAATGTTATATAGATTGAGATGAAAGTGAATTTTAGTAGAAAGAAAATGATATTTTCACAAAAGATTCGGATTTAGAATTGTTAAGATATTTATGAATCACCAAAGAACAAAAAGAATCTTGTCGTCAGGTGGTCGGATCTCCTGTCCAATCGGCATCAGAAAAATGCTCCAAACTAATCCTAATCCAATCATATCTTAACAATGAATCTTTTATGGAGCTTTTTCATGCTACACAGCCTTCCCCGAAAAATTGTCCCACATAAAGCAATTAAACATGCAATTGTAGATGGAAAGCCAAAAATTGATTCATACAAGAACCGACTCAAACTAACTAACCATTTGGATGGAAGACCTCCGAGGTGAAGCGGACTCGCGGAGGCTTCTCGGGATAATTGTCCCCAAAGGTCAGCCGCAGGCCGAAGACCCCACCTACAATTACAAGTGCACCATAAGAAATAACTAATTTTACAACATAGAAGAAAATACACTAGGACACGAGACTGACGAGTAACAAACTAAATTATATTATAATAGCAATCTATAACAAGCAGACCTTCCCATGGGGTTTCGTCGGGGCCGAAGATTGTGGCGCTCCAGACGAACAGATTCTCGTCCGACGAAGGGCTGGCGCTGCACCCCTGGGGAAAGGAAGGAAACCCACCACAAGAAAAGAATTATGATGGAAATGGAGCCACTTGCAAAACAAATTAAAGATTGACAAAGAAAGCGACGGATATTGGACCTCCGGTGCTTCGCTACGCATGGACTTGAGATCGGACATGAGGCGGAGCTGAGCTGAAGATGCCATAGCACAAACAAGAACGAGAAAGATTGTTCTCTCTCTCTCTCTCTTTGTTTCTTTGATGAAGATAAAAATAATGGAAAGAGAAAGGTAAGACGGCACCGAGGAATAATCAGAAAGAATATAAATTATTAGTTAGGAAGGTTTCCTTCTTTTTATTAATTAAGGCTCTTGATAAGGGCACCGCAAAATTCACTCCGACCAACCCAAATTTTATCATTGATAATTATAATTATAAATTTGTCACTTCCAAAATTCATTCGGGACTACCCACTCTTGATTTTTTTTCAATAATCAGGACTGTCAAATTTTGACAGTTCTACCAATTGCAAAATTTTGACAACCAATTGTTAGGACTGTCAAAATTTTAACAGTCCTTCCAATTGGTAGGACTGTCAAAATTTTGACAGTCATTCCAATTGGTAGGACTGTCAAAATTTTGACAGTCCTTCCAATTGGTAGGACTGTCAAACTTGACAGTCCTAAAAATATATGTTAAATTTTTAGGACTGTCAAAATTTTGACAGTCCTTCCAATAGTGCATTCTTTCAATTTTGACAGTCCTGATTTTTTTTACAGTTCACCACGACACTGGAGTGGAGGACCTGGGGATAGCGGCGGAGGAAGGAGGGGAGGGAGGAGAGGCGGACGACGAGGGTGCCGAGGTAGTTGAGCTTGAGCTAGGCGAGGGTGGGGGTGGGACGGGGGTAGAGGGAGGTGGGGGTGGGTTCGGGTGGTGGATCCTGCGCGGAGGCCGAAAGGGGGGACGCGACGGAGGAGCATGAGGGGAAGGAGGGGGTGGGGGAGGAGGCAGAGGCGGCGATTGAGGACGGGGGAGGAGGCGGAGGCGTAGACGGAGCGCTCACGCGGTGGGGGGCGGAGGAGGACGGGGGGAGCAGGAGGAGGGAGGTGAAGAGTTTGGGCTAGCCTGAGTAAAATTTGGACTAGCCTGAGTAAAAAAATTTCATAACTGGATTAGCCCCAATACTGGGCTAGCCCTGAGTGAATTTTGTAGTACCCTTATCAACAACCTTAATTAATTTATGCGTGTTCAGATCAGCATTCGAGAAGACCATATTCTTTTAATACTCTCCACTTTTCCCTCTTTTATTATTTACTTTGGGCTAAATTATAACTTGATACCCTAAACTAATCAAAATATTCAGCTTGATGCTCTCAACTTTGATAAGTACCAACTTGATATTTTGAAAAGAAAAAAAAGGACAAAATTGTCACTCATCTTCCCTCTCCGACAGTCGCTGCCCTCGACCGCCAACTCCCCCCCCCCCCTTCCCCTCCGCGACACCCCCCTACTCCTGCCTAAGACCCCCACTACCCCCACCCCACGTGCGTCCTCTGCCCTGCCTTCACCCACGCACCCCTGCCCTATCCCTGCCCGCTACCCCGCACTCTCGCGCCGCTCCGGACCACGCCGCATCCGCACTCGTTCCCCATGCGCCCGTCTTGGGCTACGCACCCCGACGCTCCGCAACCCGCTGCTGCTTGCTGCTACTGTTCGCTGCTGCAACGTCCCTTCCCCCCCTTCGATTGCCGGCGCCGGAGAGAGAGGGACGACTGCAAAAGAGAGAGGGGGAGGGGATAATGGAAGGGGTACGCTAATGGAGAAGGAGAGGGTTAGGAGGGGTTAGGAGAGGGGAGGACAATTTTATCTTTTTTAAATTTTTGGGTATCAACCTTAAAATTATTGTATAGTTGAGGGTATTAAGTTAGCATCTATCAAAGTTGAGGGTATCAAGCTGAACATTTTGAATAGTTGAGGGTATCAAGTTGTAATTTAGCCTTTACTTTGTCTTCATTCGCCCACATCTTCCATTTTTTTAAGGGTCCGCTTGACAATTATAGGAGTAGCCATTATGAAGTGTTTTTAGAGTAACGATAATGAACGGTTATGAGGGGTCTGATTTTGAATAATTTTAAGTAGCGACTTTTAAACCAGTCTAACTAATGCTTGATAATTCATTAACGAATGGTTCTGAATTTTTTTTACATGAATAAAATTACCTATATGCCATTGTATAAACAAAAGTTCTTCCAAAGTTTTATTTTTTATGTCGAAGTCTGTTTGATTTTATAAGCAGCCCCAAGTACGGAAACTGCCACCTAGTCCACGCCTCGATCAAAAGGTAGAAGTCAATATTTGATCAAAATAATAAAAACACATGAAATAATAGAACCGTCTAGATGAAAGTAGGAGAGAAGGATTTTATGAACTTACCGAAAAAGTACCCATAGTTTGGAAGAAGTAGAAGAGAAACAAAGAAGAAAAAAAATTAGGGTAGGAATTTACTAGTTATAATTATATATTTTTTGTGAAGATATAAATAGAATAAAATAATAAAATCTTTCAAAATTCGTCGATTTTGAGTGTTTATAAAGACACCCAAATTACATTACAACGATTTTGTTAGATTTTAGAGCCGACCAAAACCAGTGCCACAAAAAAATTAGCAGGAATTTTTAAAACACTTCATAAATGGCTGCCAAATAATACAGGCGGATGACACTAATAGAACATATACTATTGAAAACGAACAACTTAGCAAGTTTGTGAGCAGCCATATTCTTATTTCTCCTGAAGTGGATTGGATTGGATTGGATTGGACATAGATATTTGATTTTGAATAATCGAAATCATGTCTTGAAACTTCCAAGGAATAAGAGTGTTTTCACCTTTGAAAATGCTGATAGCTGTTAAAAGAGTCGCCTTCAATGACAAACAATTTTTCTTTCAACTGCTTGGCGAGAATGATACTTTGCTGAATTACTTGGATTTCAGCTTGCATGATATATTTGAAGCCAAGGAAATTATTCGAGTACCATGACAAATCACCAATAAATTTACCTTGAGAATCTCTTGCCACAACAACAGCAATGAAAGATGAATATGCGGCTCTATCCATATTTATCTTGATGACACCATCCATGGGGGTGACCAATGAGCTGTCCTTGTGATCACGGTGCACAGTTCTTCCAACTCTGCTAAGCTATTATTGAGCTCGTAGGAATATGTATGTAGGATTGACAAAGCTTGGTTAATAATGACATAGGGAACTTCATGACGGAAAATGCATGCACATCTAGCCTTCCAAGTAGCACATATAAGAGTTGCTCCCATCTTGAAGGCATCATGAGAATGATCATCAGTTAACCAGGATTCCAACAAGATGATCACTTGCTAAGTTTCATGGGACTGCTTAACTCTGCGGGCCTGCTTCATTTTGCGGAGCTATTTCGTTCCACGTAAATTGCTCCATTCTACGGAACTGAGTTCTACTGGGTTGCTCTATTTCGCAGAGATGCCCTATTCCACGGGTCTAAGTTCTATGGGGCTACTCCATTCCATGGTTACTATATTCCACGAAATTGCTTTATTACACGGAATCTACTCTATTTTGCGGAGCTGTGCCTTAACGTCCTATTAGCTTCTGGCAAACTTGTAAGTAGCGAGATTATGCTTCAGCAGAGCCCCCTTGTCGTAAAGCTACTCCATTTAGCGAAATTGATGCCTTATGTACATCGAGGCTCAGCGGGAGTTATAGCGTCAATGATGCTGGATTTGAGAGCTATTGTTGGTTAATTGATCTAGAATGATCTATTGAAACTTATTGTTGGAGGATAGATCTAGAATGATATATTGAAAGTCATTGCTGGCTGATTGATCTAGAAGGATCTATTCTTTAGAGGAATTTTTTTCTCGTTATTTGTTAAGAAAAAAATATATCATAATAATATTTTCTCAAACATCATGATTGGGTAGGGGGAGTCACGTATTGTGTGTTCTCTGGCTGAAGATGGCCCAGTATGGTGCACATGGAACACACCTCATAATAATACATGCGAAGAGTTGTCCAATACATCTATACAATTATAATGTGTTTAGAAACGACTAAAAAAATGAGCCGTCCAAACCGTTTATAAGTCCTCGACCATTTAATTAAAAAAATTAGGAAGATTATAATTTTAAACTTTCTATGTTTTCTTCCGTATAACCGAATACCCTCTCTTTTATTCACATATATCAAAAACAAATTATAATTAAAATATAACTAAATCTTTAACAAATGTTAATAAAATATAAATATGTATATAACAAATATTAATTTAAATATATTAAATATTTAAATTATTTTTCAATAATATCATAAAGATATAGGGGTGCACAACGATTCAGTTCAAACCGAACCGTTCATATAAAAACTGAAAAAACCGAGAACCGAATTTCACAAAATCGAGAACCGAATCTTATTATAAAAACCTTGATCGGAATTGAACCAACTTCGATCGGTTCAGTTCCATGGGCCCAAGTAGGCCAGGTCTGTTAAAACCAAGTGTAATAAAAAAATCAGAAGATGAAGTATCATTCTTGTGTTTATTCTAAATAGAGAGAACAAATAGTAATCAATTACCAGTACAGAATCACATTTTTTGTTGTTCAAGCATCAAGAAACCAAAATCAACATCGATAAAACATACATGTCATGCCCCAATACTAGAATACAGAGAATGGGGGTATGACACAGCCAGCTACGTACTACGGAATATCCAGATACCCCGTAATACGATCAATGTTGTATATAGACAAGGGGTGCATACTACAATCAAGTCGCCTAGGGTCACACAGAATATCTATGTCTCAATCATTCAAACAAAAAATAATAAGCATAGAACATGTAAGATAAAGCAGTAAGACGTCTTAGACGCTCTATCAAAATGATCTAGAAACTAGCTGTACAAAATGATAGGCTAGTAGAGCAATAATAGTACATGACTGAAATCAGCTGCAGTCTAAATAAGTATAATCATGTAAAGAAAACTAAGGTCCAGACAAGCTGGCTAACAGGTGCCGGTGGCTAAACGTCCCAAAGAAAACGAATGTACAATATGAGTGCTAAAGAATAAATCCACTCATGTCCCTTAGCAACCATCTGTCTGGTGTGCGCCATCAGTTAAGGGAAGATACGCAGGATCCTCGGGATCTAGCTCTAAACCTGATCATGCAAAACCAGTAGGGATAGACCCCAAATAGCAAGTACCACAAGAAAGTACGAATGAAAAAACAAAAACCCAAATCAAATCATAAGAAATGCATGGACCAAGAATCATAGGATACCCCATCATCGAGGCGATGCATCATTCCTACACCAAACAAGGACAAGAAATATCGTATAACTTCGAAATAGAGTACATCCTCTGATTAAGGTCAAGCTAAAGGTTCTACATCATAGTTTCGATTTATAGCCTATCGTAGCACAATAGCCCAATCCTACAACCAAAAAAGGACAAGGGTTGGACTACCGTACCACAACAGTCCATGTCTCTAGACTACTAACAAAATAGCGCACTACATAGACAAGTTAGGTTAAAGAAAAATCCTACATCTTTCTATGTGAAGCCTGGGTTATCCCAGTAACATAATGCAAATAATAGGGATCCCCAGATCGTGCTATGTCCGAGCTGGGCTAGCCGAACCAATAATAACACATAGCACGTAGAATAGGTATCGATCCCTCGTAAGGCCACCATGCTAACGGATCAATAATAACACATAGCATATAGTAGCCAAATACTGTACCCCACTATTATGGATGATATACAACATCCGGTGGTGGCCATCCTGGCATGTCAGAACTAATGTCTGTGAGGTGGCCATCATACACGATCTCAGGATTCTGTTCCCTCCCAATGCTCTACATATTTTAGTTGACTAGTTAACCCTATTGTAAATTGGAATCTCATGCCATGGTAACATGATTTTTCCTCCTAAATATTGTACCTTGGCACGTGTTTGCTCGATACAAATCCACATTGTTGCCCAAAGGACCAACCCAAATTCATCCTAGGGTAATGCAATAATCAACAATCATCCTAACCACGCTATGGTCATTAACCAACTACAATATCCGTGCCAGAGAAATCAAGATCATATAATATCACATGTCTTGCAAGATCAAGTGGCACCTCAGTACACAAACATGACATGTAACACACTTAGCGCGTAGTCGAATGTATCAGCACAGATACAAGTAGTTAAGTCTGGATACCAGGTCAATCAGTCGGTCACATAGAATCTTCTTTCCACATTGTAATACATTGCTCATGGTTAAGTACACAATCAGTGCCTATATGGCAAAAGTTCAACAAATAGTCAGGTTGAGCCTATGGCTTTGACAATTCAGGTACTGGTCATTATACATGAAAATTCTTGGGCACTTTGGGTCACTAATTTTATTAACACTTGTAACTCACTAGGGTCAATCAAGTAAAAATAATAAAACCATGTAAAACAACAAAATGAACAAGACAAGCGCATAGGGTCACATGCGTACATAAGAATTTGAATGTATGAGAGGCTGCCTGTCACGCCCCAGTCCCAAAATATGTAGGACTAGGATACGTAAACATGTTAGCCGCATGTATATGCCGACTCCAATATATGGAAACCATAACACATGTGTACGTTGTATTATGAACAATAATTCACAAGTGGTAAAAGCTATCACAAGTCACAGTGTATAATCTAATCTCATCTACATAAATCAAATAGACATAAATAACCAATATCTATGAAACTAGATCTCAATATAAGTATCTAAAGATGATAGTCGGATGGAGACAAATCCACTATCAACTAGAATAAAGAATAAACAAGACAAATACAATGTAAGTACAACATCTACTAATCACGAGACTCGAAGAGAAGACCTTCTCGAAATATATAAGTAGCCAGTCCGGGTCTGCTGTAAACCCCTAGATTTTTTAGGATTTAAAAACAAAATTTTGGAATTTTCTGGAATTTTTAACTAATTAAAATCAAGGTATTCTGGTATTAATTAATTTTTAAATATTTTATTAAATATTAAAATATTATGAAATTTATAATTTTTTGGGTGTAAAATAAAATATTAGACATAGGATAATTTTTTGAAATTTATTGGACCCCGAAACTATTTTTAAAGACCTTAAAATTAATATTTTTAATAAACCAAAATAAACCAAATTAAACCGGTTTAATTTTAAACCCGGTTAAATGAACCGAACCACTAAACCAACCCTGCGGGTCGGGTCTAAACCCGACCCATCAACCCGACCAGTTAACCCGCTACTGTTACGAAACCGTAACCGAATTTTCCCCAACGCCTCAGCCGTTCCCTTCCCCGACTCCGACCGCCGGCGGTTACGTCGCTTCGCCTTCCCAGCGTCGCTCGACCTCCTCCGCCCGCAGTTTTGCCTCCTCTAACTCCTCATCTTCCGGTATCGGCCGCCGGATCCCCTCCCTCTTCCCCTATATAAACCCGACCCTCCGGCCACCACTTCCCCACACAACCACCGCTTCCACCGCTCCAGCAACCGTCGACGAACCCCCAGCCATCACCATCACCGTTAACCCCCGACCTTGGCCACCCGTTCTCCCAAACCAGCTGCCACCGCCACCTTCTTCATCCGTCGACCCCGCAGCTGGCCACCCCGACTTCGGCGAACTCGTCGACCCCACCATCTCGCCGACAGCAGCCGCACAGCGCCGCCTCCACCGTGCCCTAGCCGCCTCCGCCGTGCCCTAGCAGGCCGTGCCGTGTCGCGCCGCCTCGCGGAAATGCGTTTGTCAATCATCTTCGGAGCCCTGTTCAGGTGACTATTTCTCTCTCCTCGCTGTCCCATTTTCTATTCCGTCTGTTATGACGCATAGACTGCGTAACCCTCTCGATACCTGTGCAATTTGTTCAGGGTACTACATCCTGTGGCGGTCCCAAACTGCGACCTAAAATCAGAAAAATAATTACCCTATTTTTCCCCAGAACTAGGTGCGCCCTGCTAAATAGGACGACTTGGTTGTGTACGGAATTCACCGAAAGGTGCGCACCGTTAATACGGACGTGTGGGATTTTGCAGAAGTTAATTTGCATGTGCGTGCACAAAGGAATCAAGTGTATGTCGACAACATCCCGCATCGGTCCTGTTCTGGAACTCGTTGTAACGTTGTGTACGCACGTCGTATCGAAACAAAACTTGCGCCATCGGACTCATAGCAATACGCTGGTCCTGTGACCCAAGTTTGGTTCGATTCTGAGAACGTTGACAAAATCGCGTATCGTGGGCCCTACGGCTCCACTTGACGGGCGATTTTGTGATCGGCTCATCGGAATCTAGTTTTGGACATTTCGTTGGGTTTGTATCGTCGTTCTGGACTTGTGGACACTAAGTTTGGCGAATTTAAAGAATATTGTCTCTGACACGTTTTTTGGTGCGAAGCGGCCACATGTGGACCCCGCTTTAACCAGAAACTGTCACTTTTGCCCCTGTATCCAAATTGGACTTATGGACAGGCAATTCTAGCTATTTGATATCTTCTGAACCTGATGGTAACATTTATTTCAGCAACCGGAGGAGTACCTACAAATCCCGCTGATACCAGGGCAATAGTTGGAGTCAGAACCCCATGCAAGTGTACCTTGCCAAACTTGCAGTACCTGCTTCATATTGTTATCTTAATTTATTTATATGATGTACATGCTTAACCTAGGACCGTGTGACATTACTTAGCGTCCGAATAATATTCGGGTGTCAACACCGTATGCGGAGTTGTGTAACGTCACCTAGACATGGATATCAAGACCCTATATATTCTCGTGCTTGCATCATCAAGTACGTCATAACCCAGGACACCTGATACTATTCATGAGACAGAATCTTTCTGAGATATTCATGGTGATTCTGTATAGGTTACATGATTCATGACATAGATATTGCATGTGCTTAGCTATCATTATGACTTGCTGCATTAGATATGATCTTGCATGACATGGACATGAGACGTGTGATTACATTGGGTGGGGAGAGACACACAGACTACAGGCTTATTTTATATATAAATTTATTATGGTGCCATAGGCCCACTACATAGTAAATTATATAGTAAAATACATAGTAAATTATATAGTATATCTGCTACAGGCTCCCCGATACAGAGCTTGTAGTAGTCTCAGTCTAAGTCTAGTAATGCTCTCACTTGCATTTCACATAGATGGTTACATAGTTTACCCTATTGTTTCATTTACTATTGTACTGCATTTTGGCTTGTGTTATTTTGTACCTTGCTATGTCCCCTAAGGACCTGGATACCGGATTATGTCCCTAGGATTAGCAGACGAGATCTACCCTGAGGTATACGGGACAGGAGCATTAGCAGGAGCAGAAGCAGGAACAGGAGCAGTCATTGGAGCAGTACCAGAACTCGAGGATGAGGTGATCGTCGAGGATTTCTCCTGCGTATCTGGTTATTATACTCAGTTATTTCTATTGTTATACTCTTATTTCCTGTCTAATAAATTGATGTATCAGACATATTATCGGGTTATTCCCCAAGATATATATTATTGAGACTTGATGTTGATTTATATTTCAAATTGCTGTATTTATTTTTTGTGGATGAGATTAGTATATTGGACCCTTATTGTTGTTTTACAACTTAAGTACAACCTGATGGGTCCATTAAATTGGGTTTGCCTATTGGTGTGTGCTGTTGGCCATTGCCACATGTCTAGTCCCTCGATATTTTGGGACTGGGGCGTGACATGGTTTTTGTGGTGGCCTATGCAGGTCAACGACTAAATTACTTCAGTTTCAACTGAGAGACCGAGCAAGCCTACAATAAGGATAGGATAAGTTTTTAGGATCTCATCCACTTGATTGAATCGTTCTTAATCTCTATATCGGATTTGAATTTCTTGACTTGCATCCTATCTTGATTCCTCTGTGCCTCTTATAGTTTATTTTGAATACAGAGTAATGGAACTACCAATAAGCGACGAGATTCCTGCAGGAATACCACACATTGCTGTGGTCACCAATGATAAGGGAGTGACACCAGAAGACAGAGGACAATCAGTTCAAAGCAATCAAGCAGGCCAACATACTTCAAGGTTCTGGCGTGATGACATCCCACCTCCGCCGCAGTTCGCTCCACCAATGCTTGTTTTCCCACCAGGACAAGTCATGGATGGGCAATAGATGTTTCAAATATTTTGTGCAATGATGCAAGCCCAACAACATATTTATCAAGAAGCTCAGCGTCACGAGGCGGAGAACTTGAGGAACAGCCTAGTAACCGCACTGGAGCAGGCGAACCCACCAACTAGGCGACCATCGGTAGGATCTATCACCGATTTTTGCCAGCTGAAGCCCCACACCTTTTCAGGCAAGGAGGAGCCCACTGAAGTTCATGAGTGGCTCACCAACACTCAACATTAATTGGAAGCAGCTGAGCTTCCAAGGGAACGTTGGATGACTGCCGTCCGGATGCAGTTGACGGACAATGCACATCACTGGTAGCTATCTGAGGAGACACGGCTCGGACCAGACCGAGTCACTTAGGAAGAGTTTTCTAGACTCTTTCAGGAGATGTATATTCCAGCCATCACTCGATCAGAACTTTGGGACAAGTTCAATAACTTTGGGACAAGTTCAATCGCCTTACTCAAGACAGTATGACAGTGGAAAAGTACAATGCGGAGTTCATTCGTCTGAGTCGCTTTGCCCCTACCTTGATCCCGACAGAAGAAGAGAAGGCTGAGAAGTTCTTCGACGGACTAAACTTTGAGCTACAAAAACTAATCGGATCTGTTGCACCTACTTCTTACTCGGACGTCCTTGCTGCAGCACGACGTATGGAGCGCGTCACCAGAAGAGAGACCAGCCTGAAGCGGCCTTTCACATCAGCACCAGCCAGAGCATCACAGGAAGAAGCTGCAAAGAGATCTCATATGCACCAGCCACCCAGAGCATCTCCACAGATACTGCCTACATGTCAATACTGTGGCAAGGTAGGTCATATTGAGAGGGAATGCAGACGCAAGTTAGGATTATGCTTGATTTGCGGATCCAATCAACACTTAGCCAAGGATTATCCTGAGCATCGAGAGGGAGCACTAATGTTAAACAGACAAGCTTTACCAGCACCAAGGCCTGTTTATCCAGCATTGGGAGTACCATAGACGGGAGTTGGAGAAGTCAGACCACCAGTCCTAGGAGGGTATCAGCTGAGGCCACCCTTGGCACCACAAGCTGCACTCTTCCAGCAGGCCCAGCAGCAGCAGTAGAGGAATCCACCGCATGGACGCGGACATGCTTTTGCGATGACCTTGGAGGATGCATAGACTCGTGGAGTAGCAAATGCGCGTAAGTTATTCATAGATGCATTGCTTTAGCTCATACCTGTGTTAGCTCGTGACCTTAGCCTTAAACCTAGTAATTTTGAACTTGTTATTAATTGATAACCTAGTTTTTCTAAAAACTGTAGTTTTCCTTGCTCTAATCAGATTTTTCTTCACTCTTGAATTTACATAACTTTTATTGCTTAGGAAATGATATTTTCCCTAGGTATCTTGCTTAACCCTCATCCTTTGATTCTCCTTGATCATGATTCTTTCATTGTGTCATGCTTCAAACCTGTTTTGTAAACCGTGTCATTTTTGCTGACCGGTTATTCTTTGATTGCGAGGACGCAATCCTCTTAAGGGGGTAGATTGTAAACCCCCAGATTTTTTCAGGATTTAAAAGCAATTTTTTGATTTTTTTAGAATTTTTAACTAATTAAAATTAAGGTATTTTGGTATTAATTAATTTTAAATATTCTATTAAATATTAAAATATTATGAAATTTATATTTTTGGGTGTAAAATAAAATATTAGACATAGGGTAATTTTTCTGGAATTTATTGGACCCCGGAACTATTTTTAAAGACCTAAAAATTAATATTTTTAATAAACCAAAATAAACCAAATTAAACCGGTTTAATTTTAAACCCGGTTTAATGAACCGAACCCCTAAACCAACCCTGCGGGTCAGGTCGGGTCTGAAGCCGACCCATCAACCCGACCCATTAACCTGCTACTGTTACGAAACCATAACCGAATTTCCCCCAACGCCTCCGTCGTTCCCTTCCCCGACTCCGACCGCCGACGGTTACGCCGCTTCGCCTTCCCAGTGCCGCTCGGCCTTCCCCGCCCGCCGTTTCGCCTCCGCCAACTCCTCCTCTTCCGGTAACGGCCGCCGGATCCCCTCCCTCTTCCCCTATATAAACCCGAATCTCCGGCCACCACTTCCCCACACCACCACCACATCCACTACCTCTCTCCACTGCTCTTCTCCGGCCAATCGACCCCGAGCCCAGCCACCGCTGCTTCTACCGCTCCAGCAACTGTCGACGAACCCCCAACCATCACCATCACTGTTAACCCCCGACCTCGGCCACCCGTTCTCCCAAACCAGCTGCCACCGCCACCTTCTTCCTCCATCGACCCCGCAGCTGGCCACCCCAATTTTGGCGAACTCGTCGACCCCACCACCTCGCCAACAGCAGCCGCACAGCGCCACCTCCGCCGTGCCCTAGCTAGCCGTGCCGTATCGTGCTGCCTCGCAAAAATGCATTTTTCAGTCATCTTCGGAGCCCTGTTCAGGTGATTGTTTCAATCTTCTCGCTGTCCCATTTTTCGTTCCGTCTACTGTGACACGCAGACTGTGTGACCCTCTCGGTACCTATGCAATTTGTTCGGGGTATCGCGTCCTGTGGCGGTCGTAAACTGCAACCCAAAATCAGGAAAATAATTATCCTATTTTTTCCCGGAACTAGATGCGTCCCGCTAAACGGGACAACTTGGTCGTTTGCAGACTTCACCGAAAGGTGCGCGCCGTTAATACGGACGTGTGGGATTTCGCAGAAGTTGATTTGGATGTGTGTGCACACCAAAATCAACGCATATCCGTCGACAACACCCCATATCGGCCCTATTCTGTAACTCATTGTAACTTTGTGTATACACGTCGTATCAAAACAAAACTTACGCCATCAGACTCGTAGCAATACGCTGGTCCCGTGACCCAAGTTTGGTCTGATTCTGAGAATGTTGACAAAATCGCGTATCGTGGGCCCCACGGCTCCACTTGACGGGCGATTTTGTGATCGGCTCATCGGAATCTAGTTCTGGACATTTTGTTGGGTTCGTATCGTTGTTCTGGACTTGTGGTCACTAAGTTTGACGAATTTGGAGATCATTGTCTCTGACACATTTTTTGGTGCGAAACGACCACATATGGACCCCGCTTTGACCAGAAACTGTCACTTTTGCCCCTGTGTCCAAATTGGACTTATGGACAGGCAATTCTAGCTATTTGATATCTTCTGAACCTGATGGTAACATTTATTTCAGCAACCGGAGGAGTACCTACAAATCCCGCTGATACCAGGGCAATAGTTGGAGTCAGAACCCCATGCAAGTGTACCTTGCCAAACTTGCAGTACCTGCTTCATATTGTTATCTTAATTTATTTATATGATGTACATGCTTAACCTAGGACCGTGTGACATTACTTAGCATTCGAATAATATTCGGGTGTCAATACCGTACACGGAGTTGTGTAACGTCACCTAGACATGGATATCGAGACCTTATATATTCTCGTGCTTGTATCATCAAGTACGTCATAACCTAGGACACCTGACACTGTTCATGAGACAGAATCTTCTTGAGATATTCATGGTGATTCTGTATAGGTTACATGATTCATGACATAGATATTGCATGTGCTTAGCCATCATTATAACTTGCTGCATTCGATATGATCTTGCGTGACATTGACATGAGACATCATGGACATGAGATATGTGATTACATTGGGTGGAGAGAGACACACAGACTACAGGCTGATTTTATATATAAATTTATTATGGTGCCATAGGACCACTACATAGTAAATTACATAGTAAAATACATAGTAAATTACATAGTATATCTGTAACAGGCTCCCCGACACAGATCTTGTAGTAGTCTCAGCCTAAGTCTAGTAATGCTCTCACTTGTATTTCACATAGATGGTTACATAGTTTACTCTATTGTTTCATTTACTATTGTACTACATTTTGGCTTGTGTTATTTTCTACCTTGTTATGTCAGCTGAGGACCTGAATTCCGGATTATGTCCCCAGGATTAGCAGACGAGATCTACCCCGAGGTATACGGGACAGGAGCATTAGCAGGAGCAGAAGCAGGAATAGGAGCAGTCATTGGAGCAGTACCAGAACTCGAGGACGAGGTGATCGCCGAAGATTTCTCCTGAGTATATGGTTATTATACTCATTTATTTCTATTGTAAGACTCTTATTTCCTGTCTAATAAATTAATGTATCAGACATATTATCGGGTTATTCCCCGAGATATGTATTACTGAGACTTGATATTGATTTATATTTCAAATTGTTGTATTTATTTTCTGTGGATGAGATTAGTATATTAGACCCTTATTGTTATTTTATAGCTTAGTACAACCTGATGGGTCCATTAAATTGGGTTTGCCCATTGGTGTGTGTTGCTGGCCATTGTCACGTGTCTAGTCCCTGGATATTTTGGGATTGGGGCGTGACATCTGCGCTACTGCGAATACTCATGAATATCTACACCTGGAAAGGGACCAGGTCCTCAGAGGGACATAACAAGATACATAAAAGTATGCCAAAAGTAAATACTGAATAAATAAAAGGGATGCGCTAACCATATAAGTGAATGCAATTCGAGGACAACTTTGAGTGTATGGGGAAGCGTAGGCTAGACATATGCTGACGTAATTCACCAATCGTGACAACTGGCTAGTATATGCCACATATGCCCCCATACAATGGCGCTGTAATATAATAACGTCCATACCGCTCCGAAGAACGGGAAATCTGCATAGTATATAACGTCCATACCGCTCCGAAGAACGGGGAATCTGCATAGTATATAACGTCCATACCACTCCGAAGAACGGAGAATCTGTATAGTATATAACGTCCATACCGCTCCGAAGAACGGGAAATCTACATAAAGGAAGTGGTTGTCCCATACGCCTACTAGTTGTCCTCCCCGCCCAATGATCTATGCATGTTGTATCCACAACACACCTTAGCTACTACGCCGAGGCATCGTAACTCTGGCTCATACTCTATCGCTAGAACAATAGCCCAACCTTACAACCAAACAAGGACAAGAATTGGGCCATCGTACCACGATAGTCTATGCTCCGCCTACTAATAACTGCTAAGTCTTCTAACATGCATCACTATTAGCAGTAATACCCTATCCGTCGTATGACCTACACGTACAGGTGGCCAACCGCATACGCAAGTCCGTGCCCTACATGAGACTCACAACACGTGTAAGAAATGTGTCAAGGCCTGGGGAGTCATACTGATAACTCCACAACTTTAGGTGGGTCTACTAGACACTAGGTTAGACACAAGTCCTAACGTCAACGTCTTCGTTGACTGCACCCGAGTCTCTCTCGGACGCGCACAATTATATAATATAAACATGCAACTAATAATACAGAATTTAAACAGTACAACAAGGCAAGGTATACTTGCCTGACAAGAAAGCTATGTAGCACCAATAACCTACTCCTAAAGTCGCACAGATAAATCCAATATCCTCGGGGTACGCGCACGGGAATGACGGTGATGACAACGATGGTAAACGACGATGATCACGATGATGATGGCAATGATGTGGATGACGATGACAAATTTAACGACGATGATGACGACGATGGCGATGGTGATGATGACGATGAGGTTTAAGATGGAGGTGATGATAATGATAATAGCGATAAGGGTGACGATGATGATGATGGTGATGAATATGAAGATAATGGAAGATGATGATGGTGATTATATGATGGTGATGACAAGGAAGATGATATGGGTGATGGTGATGACGAGGATGATGATGTGGGTGATGAAGATGATAAGGACGATAACATGGACAATGTGATGATGAGGACGATGATGATAATGACTAGGATGATGATAATGTATGGTGATGATAATGTATGGTGGTGATGATAATATAGGGTGGTAGTGAAGGGTGATACCGGCCAGGGGGAGGGGAGGTTCGGTCATGGAGGTTGAACAGGAAGGAAGGGGTCGATGACAGGGAGGAGCTGGGATTGGGACGAGGTGGTGATGGCGAAGGAGAAGACGGTGGCAGTAGTGGCGAGGTAGACGAGGGGAGATGGAGGTCGAGGGGATGGTGGTTCAGGCGATGGAGGCCTGTCGTGGAGGGTGGCAGTGACTCGGGTGGAGACTAGGGTAGCTCGACGGGATGGATGGTCGGCTCAAGGTCGAGGGAAGGAGAGGTGAGGCGATCGGTGGTGGTGGCTGGAAGCAGGGACAGCTACTCCAGGCGAGGAGTTGCCGGTGGTGGGTCTGTTCGAGGAGAGGCGGGGGTCCAGGGCTCCGGCGAGGATGGCAGCGGGTTGACGGAGTGGCTCAGCGAGGGGTTCGTCCAGCGGGTCGACGGGCTTCTGGGTGTAGCAGTCGACAGGGTGCGGGATGGTCCAGCGGGTGGAGGTCTACGTGGTGGTGGAGGGGTTGCAGTCGGCGGTGGCAGGCTGCTCCGACGAGGATGGCCGGAGGGGGGGATGAAGGTGAGGGTGATGGTGAATATGGTTGAGTTAGGGGTTCGGTTTAAGTTTTAAAGGATGGGGGTAATGGTGATGAAGGAAAATAATAGAAAAGGAGTTGGTTTTGCATGTGGGGGATGAGGATGATGGTAGCCTAGGGTTTAGGGCCGGCCAAGTACACATGGGGATGGGGTTTGCATTGGGAGAGGGGCTATGAGGGATTATATATATATATATATATATATATATATATATATATATAGGTGAAGGTATTGTGTGGTAGGGATGGCTCCATTTGAATGAGTGGTCTAGATTCAACATGAGGGGAATATCAAACCAAAAGAAGAAGAGAGGGGAAGAGTTGAACGGTCAAAAGGAGGGGGTTTGGTTCTTCATTTGGTTTAAACCAATAGGATGGTGACACCTCACTGCACTTTTGCAAATAAGTCCCCAAAATTAGAAATTTGCACAGAAAGTGGGTTTGGGATTTAATGAGAGAAAATACCATGTTTGGTGTAATGCATTGGATGAAAGGGATGTTTGGTGTTTAGTATGAAGCTTGAGGGTGTGCATGGGAGTTTAGTTTGGTGTTGGGTCTAACTTTGGGTCAAGTTGGGTCCTTACATCAATTTAATTAAAATTGGTGTAAATTGTGTTCTATAATTAATTGGAAGTACATGGGATTAAAATTAGGTGGGACAGAAGTGTCATGGACATAGAAGACTCAGAGTAGAATATTATTATTAATTAGGTTGTACGAAATGGGTCAAGATTGTGTCTCCAATTTCGATTGGAACGCACAAGGATACAAAGTTGAAATTATTATAGAATTAAATATAAACGTCCGTGACGAATATTGTGTGACTAAAATGTAGCACAAGAGAGCATAATTATAAGTTACACAAAGGTCAGAATGGTAGACAGGCATGTCTAGGACGAGGTTGTAAAATTTGTAGGAAGGCAATGGCTAGTGTAGTGCTCCAATTATCGAAGCAACGGTAAGGCGCACTAAGTGATATAATATTGTATAATTAAATAAAATACCGTGTTCTATTGCTAATTGGATTCTAATTAGCCCTAATCTCTCTATCTAAGCCAAGTAGGCCCAATTTTGGGTAAGGGGGTTTACAATCTACCCAACTTAAAACAATTTTGTCCTTAAAATTTAAAATAAGGCATAGTTTGTTATTCCTTCACGTACCTAAGGCAAGTCAATCGCAATCTCTTTGCGAGAATTAAAATTCTAATCAATCCTTCGTAATCACTTCAAAATTAAGATAGTCACTGTTCAAATCAAAATTCAACCTATCGTAATCTCTTCACACTTTTTTAAATCATTAACATCCAATTTTAAATTAATTCCATATAACATCTTCAAGAATTAAATAACGCGTATAAATTTTACACCACCATTTTTAACTATCATAATCTCCTTTAGAAATAATTCTAATCAAATATTATTCCTATCTTCACTTGTGAATTCCGTACTCTTCACATTTTTCTTTTAACTTACATCCTCAATATTTCAAATAGGTAATCCAACAATCAAAATTTCTTTTAATTCAATCCTCAAATTTGGAATTCAATCCGTCCATGTTCATATTTAGAGTTCTATTTATTTTTCTCAAGATTTAAATCGATGATTCAACCTCCAATTCTCAAAGTTTAAATCATGTACTCAAAGTATAAATATTTGGTTCACCGTATCAAGGTTTTTAAAATTTATTAAATCGTCATCATCTTGATCCTTCTTTTAAATTTCTCCAAAATTAAAATGGTTTGAATCTCCCAATCTAATCTTACTTGATCACAATCTGAAAGTATTTTATCGCAAGTTAACAATGCAATTTCTATCCAACTTAAAATTTACCCATCTATCACATAAGGCTCTTACATTTAAGAAAACTTATTCCTCAAATTTACTTAATCATGTTACTCAATCCTCAAAAATTTTAACACCAAATATATCATATATGATATACCCTTAATCAGTTATAAAAGATAGCCATCTAGTAATGTGATTGGCCTATAGGGTATATCTAGTACTCTGTGTAACAAACTTATACCAAGCACGAGGTTTCGTCTTTCCGAAATAAAGAAAGACAAAAAACAATAATAAAGAGTTCAAGGGGGAGGTCATAGGGTAGAAGTATGGGGATCAAGGCGTTTAAAAAATTCAAATGGAAATTGTTAAGGCAGTTGTGGATTAAAATTCTATTTGGTAGTTTCTTATTCGCATGCTCGTATCAGTATAGTTATGTAACTGATACGATATGCTTAGACATATATAGAGGGCAAGTATGTTCGTCCACTAGTCAACTATATATCTCAATCCACGTAAAGTAGTCATGAGAAGAGCGAACCAAGCGCACTATGTCTAGCTAGATCATAATACACTGATTCTGATTAGACAATTATATTAGTGTGGTTGATCAGGCCCCAATAACACATATGTCATGAACAAGCTCGATAAAAGATTAAGCTTGCAAAACTAGTCTATAATATCAGCATAAGTCGAGGTAGTTCAGAAAATATAAATACGCTGGATTATGATGAAGGAAGGTACATAATAATTCAAGTTCACAAAAATATAAGACTCTACAATCTCTACAGTTGTCATACAAACTCCTTGTCTAAGTCGCCAGTGGACCAAATAGGGGCATAGACCTCTAAGTATTACAGTCGGGATAAACACTATCGTCTTATGCAAGCATATAGTTAATGTCATTCAGTTACACTTCAATAATGAATCAAGAGGACTATGTGTTACTAGGTTATGAGGTATACTACCCAACTTAAAACAATAAACTACTACTGTAACTGCCTTAAAGGAGATTCTACGAAATAACTTTGCACTTGTAATTAAAGCAGAAGCTCTTATTGGGGTACACGAG
Organism: Iris macrosiphon; assembly: GCA_036927795.1. Lineage (NCBI taxonomy): Eukaryota > Viridiplantae > Streptophyta > Magnoliopsida > Asparagales > Iridaceae > Iris > Iris macrosiphon. The sequence continues at coordinate 73,501,010 of JAYESA010000018.1, forward strand.
AAAAAGATCTTGGTATTTATTGGGGTCTCTTATTGCATTATCTAGGAAATGGTCATCTTAAGTCTTAGTCATAGTGCTCATAAAACATGTGTCAATAGTAATAATGAAAAAGTTACTGGCCTTCAAGGGGAAAGAGGATATAACCTATATTGAGGTGGGGTACAGGTTACGTGGTTTAAAACTAAGAATAATCAGATCACACTCTAAGGAAATAACTCAAACTATCAAGTTCTAACAACCAAGCACACAATTAAAAGTTCAAGGTTACAACTATAATCCTAGCAAACTATATATCCTTAACATAAGATAAAATCACTTGGCCTACAATCAGAAAGGTTAGGTGGCACGAATTGAAAGATGAAGAATAGAAGAACATAATTAGTTGTCGCACAATTAGCGAACGTTAAGGTTGCAGAAGAACAAGATTTGAATTAAAAAATAGAGGGACTCTAGATAATATCATAATTTTCTAAGAGGAAGGTGGTATCTAATCTCTGTGTTCAAGTTTTGATCGAGGAAAATATTATATTCGTTCCTCTTGGCTTCCTAAAGTACTGTCTGCTAGTGTCAGGACAAGAACTTAAATTTATAGTTCTATAATACTATCACACTATAAAAGTTAAGTTTTGGTCCTAATATTCAACCTTGGATTTCTATTAGTTCCTCAATGCTAGGGTCAACCAATATGGTTAAATTTCTAACTAACTCTAGTAGTGTTTATACTACTCTCAAGTTATTCATAAACTATATCAAGGGGTAATGGTAAATTATTCTATAGGTAAGGGACGCTAGGGTTCATTAAGTATTCTAACTTAGTGATGTGTCATTATCCTAGTTGTACTCTTAATAGGAAGGTTACCCTACTTATTGTCTAACAACAGTGACTTCTGTATTCTAGGAGAAGGCTATACTCAAGGAACTATTAGGGAAGCACATGAATCAAGCAGGATACAATTATTCAAATGGAATAGATTGGAAGGAGGATGAGTCATAGTCAATTATGGATAAGATCCTATACTCTAATCCTAAGTGCAGGCTTGCTCGGTACAGTAACGTAACCGAGATAATATGCTCTTGACCTGCATGGGCCACCACTAAAACTATGTCACACCCCAGTCCTAAAATACGTAGGACTAGGACACGTAAATATGCCAGCCGCATGTATATGGCAACTCCAATATATGAAAACCATAACACATGTGTACGCTGTATTATGAACAATAATTCACAAGTGGTAAAAGCTATCACAAGTCACAGTGTATAATCTAATCTCATCCACATAAATCAAATAGACATAAATAACCAATATCTATAAAACTATATCTCAATATAAGAATCTAAAGATAATAGTCAGATAGAGACAAATCTACTACCAACTAGAATAAAGAATAAATAAGACAAATACAATGCAAGTAAAACATCTACCAATCACGAGACTCGAAGAGAAGACTTCCTCGAAATATATAAGTAGCCAGTCCGGGTCTACGCTCCTGCGAATACTTATGAACATCTACACCTAGTAAGGGACCAGGTCCTCAGAGGGACATAACAAGATACATAAAAGCATGCCATAAAGTAAATACTGAATAAATAAAAGGGGTGCGCTAACCATATAAGTGAATGCAATTCGAGGACAACTTTGAGTATATGGGGAAGCGTAGGCTAGACATATGCTGACGTAATTCACCAATCGTGACAACTGGCTAGTATATGCCACATATGCCCCCATACAATGGCGCTGTAACATAATAACGTCCATACCGCTCCGAAGAACGGGGAATCTGCATAGTATATAACGTCCATACAGCTCCGAAGAACGGGGAATCTGTATAGTATATAATGTCCATACCACTCCGAAGAACGGAGAATCTGTATAGTATATAACGTCCATACCGCTCCGAAGAATGGGGAATCTGCATAAAGGAAGTGGGTGTCCCATACGCCTACTAGTTGTCCTTCCCGCCCAATGATCTATGCATGTTGTATCCATAACACGCCTTAGCTACTACGCCGAGGCGTCGTAACTCTGGCTCAAACTCTATCGCTAGAACAATAGCCCAACCTTACAACCAAACAAGGACAAGAATTGGGCCATCGTACCATGATAGTCTATGCTCCGCCTACTAATAACTGCTAAGTCTTCTAACATGCATCACTATTAACAGTTATACCCTATCCTTCGTATGACCTACACGTACAGGTGGCCAACCGCATACGCAAGTCCGTGCCCTACATGAGACTCATAACACGTGTAAGAAATGTGTCAAGGTCTGGGGAGTCATACTGATAACTCCACAACTTTAGGTGGGTCTACTAGACACTAGGTCAGACACAAGTTCTAACGTCAACGCCTTCATTGACTGTACCCGAGTCTCTCTCAGACGTGCACAATTATATAATATAAACATGCAACTAATAATACAGAATTTAAATAATACAATAAGACAAGGTATACTTTCCTGGCAAGAAAGCTGTGTAGCACCAATAACCTACTCCTAAAGTCGCACAGATAAATCCAATATCCTCGGGGTACGCGTACGGGAATGACGGTGACGACGATGATAGTAAACAACGATGACCACGATGATGATGGCAATGATGTGGATGACGATGACAAAGTTAACAATGATGATGACGACGATGGCGATGGTGATGATGACGATGATGTCAATAATGATGATGAGGGTTAAGATGGAGGTGATGATGATGATAATGGCGATGAGGGTGATGATGATGATGATGATAGTGATGAATATGAAGATGATGGGAGATAATGATGGTGATTATATGATGGTTATGACGAGGAAGATGATGTGGGTGATGGTGATAACGAGGATAATGATGTGGCCGATGGTGATGACGAGGATAATAATGTGGGTGATAGAGATGACGAGGACGATGACATGGACGATGTGATGACGAGGATGATGATGATAATGACTAGGGTGATGATAATGTATGGTGATAATAATGTATGGTGGTGATGATAATGTAGGATGGTAGTGAAGGGTGATACCGGCCAGGGGGAGTGGAGGTCTGGTCATGGAGGTTGAACAGGGAGGAAGGGGTCGATGACAGGGAGGAGCTGGGATTGGGACGAGGTGGTGATGGCGAGGGAGAAGACGGTGATAGTGGTGGCGAGGTGGACGAGGGGAGATGGAGGTCGAGGGTATGGTGGTTCAGGCGGTAGAGGCCGGTCGTGGAGGGTGGCAGTGACTCGGGTGGAGACCGGGGTAGCTCGGCGGGATGGGTGGTCAGCTCAGGGTCGAGGGAAGTAGAGGTGAGGCGATCGGTGGTGGTGGCTGGAAGCAGGGACAACTACTCTAGGCGAGGAGTTGGCCGGTGGTGGGTCTATTCGAGGAGAGGCGGGGGTCCAGGGCTCCGGTAAGGATGGCAGCGGGTTGACGGAGCGGCTCAGCGAGGGGTTCGTTCGGTGGGTCGACGAGCTTCTGGGTGTAGCAGTCGATAGGGTGCCGGATGGTCCAGCGGGTGGAGGTCTACGTGGTGGTGGAGGGGTTGCAGTCGGCGATGGCAGGCTACTCTGGCGAGGGTGGCCGGAGGGGAGGATGAAGGTGAGGGTGAGGGTGATGGTGAATAGGGTTGAGTTAGGGTTTCGATTTGAGTTTTGAAGGATGGGGGTGATGGTGATGAAGGAAAATAATGGAGAATGAGTTGGTTTTGCATGTGGGGGATGAGGATGATGGTAGCCTAGGGTTTAGGGCTGGCCAAGTACACATGGGGATGGGGTTTGCATTGGGAGAGAGGCTATAAAGGATTATATATATATATATATATATATATATATATATATATATATATATATATATATATATATATATATATATATATATATATATATATATATATATATATATATATATATATAGGTGAAGGTGTTGTGTGGTGGGGATGGCTCCATTTGAATGAGTGGTCTAGATTCAACATGAGGGAAATATCAAACCAAAAGGAGGGGAGAGGGAAAGAGTTAAACGGTCAAATGGAGGGGGTTTGGTTCTTCATTTGGTTTAAACCAATAAGATGGTGACACCTCACTGCACTTTTGCAAATAAGTCCCCAAAATTAAAAATTTGCACAGAAAGTGGGTTTGGGATTTAATGAGGGAAAATACCATGTTTGGTGTAATGCATTGGATGAAAGGGATGTTTGGTGTTTAGTATGAAGCTTGAGGGTGTGCATGCGAGTTTGGTTTGGTGTTGGGTCTAACTTTGGGTCAAGTTGGGTCCTTATATCAATTTAATTAAAATTGGTGCAAATGGTGTTCTACTCAAGTGAATAAACTAGCCAGAGTCCCTTTCATGATGCTAGTAAACACAAAATGATCATGAGGCTAGTAAACACAAAATTGGTGTAAATAGTGTTCTACTCAAATGATCATGATGCTAGTAAACACAAAATGAATAAACTAGCCAGAGTCTAAGTCATATATGATCAACCTTAGGATATGTCGATCATGCTAATGCCCGTAGGCTAGCAGTCAATCCAAAATACATGCTAAACGTTGGCTAAACACTAACAAAAGTAGAATGTACAGCAGAGTTGGGAAGAAAGGAAATCCACTCAAGTGGTCTGGTGCTTCTGGTGGTCACCATCCTCAGAAAGGAATAGAAGATCCTCCGGTGCTGCTACTGGATCTGGTCATACAAAACCGGTGGGGTCAGACCCCAAATAGCAAGTACCACAAAGAAAGCCAACTAGAAACTTAAACCAACAATACAGGAAATACAAATGACTGAAAGTAAATAATCTTAGGATAATAAAAAAAAATATAAGCATGCAATGTGATATATCTTGAACATGTAAACAAATAAGAATATCAAGTACAAAAAGTAAAATAGTGTAATCTCATGCATAAGCCTAGACTATCATCATCCATTAAGCACGACAAATAAAATAAGTATGACTTGATACTTTAACTAACTAGGGTTATCACAAGTCCTAATCACTAACAAAATGCAACACGAAACTAGAGTTCATTCATATCGTATGCCCTTGCAGTCCGTTCGGGTTATCCATTCTCGCAAACCAGCCACAGATACTCCTCACGATACTCCACAAGATACTCCACACGATATTCCTCAACCCTTTGATATCAAGAACCAGGACTGAATGCAACCTAGGAAAATCCCTAGCCATGAACTATGTGAATCTCTAGTTATTAACCCTTAGCATTTTCTTGTAGAATTTTGGGTGTGGCATCCATAGAATCAATCCTAGACATGAATACAAACAAGACAAGGTTTAATATTCACTACACAAACAGACTCGTGTAAGCCACGACAACTAACAAGGCCATGTAATACCAAGAGAAACCAAGTGAAGCCAGGTCAAGCTATGTAAAGCCAGGTATAACCAAGTATAACCATATGAAGCCAAGAGAATCCAAGTAAACCAAGTGAAACCAAGTTAAGTCATGTCGAATGGAGCCATGCAAAGTCATACCAAGTCAATCAAGTCATCACATGTAGCCGAATAAGGCCAGGTGAAGCCGAGTAAAGCCAAGTCAAGTCCAGTCATTTGAAGCCATGTAAAGTTATGTCAGGTTAAGTCAAGTCACCACGTGTCCAAGCAAAATCCAGAAGAACCAAAACAAAATTACAAAAAAAAAAGAAATACAAAAGAAAGAGCACGATCGGTATACCGTCGATATACTATAGTATATCGTTGGTATGTCGTACAAGAGATAGAAAAAACACAGCAACTTCTAAGTTCCAATAAATTGTTATACCGTCGGTATACTATAGTATACCGTCGGTATACTATTCCCAGTAGGCAAGAAAGGTTCTGGAAAACAAAGTTCCACAAATCGGTATATCGTCGGATACTGAAGTATATCGTCGGTATGCCGACCAATACAAATATCCTGAAGTCGGTTAACAAAGTCGGCTAGGATCGGTATATCGTCGGTATGCCGATAAAGTTCACAGAAGGTTTGGGATTCGAAGTCGGTCAAAATCGATATATCGTCGATATACTATAGTATACCGTCGGTATTCTAGTTTCTAAGAGAAAACAAGGCTAAAGAGAAGTCAAGTCTGATTTTTGGGACCCAAATCAAATTTTAAAAATTACCAGAACCAAGTCTAACCAGGAGTCAAGTCTAGGGGTAAGTCTTATATCACGATATTGACTAAAACTCATGGTCACAACTCCAACACCGTTTTTGATACCGAGTTACCTAAAAGGGACGGGACAAGATTCTACCAGAAATCAAAACCGAAACTGTCACAATACTAGAAACCATGCAATAAAAAACTATAGTAAAACAAGTTAAACTATATAAGCAACTACCAAAGCTCCAAAAAATAAAAATGATAAGAAAGTAAAGGAAGTTCACGAAATTGGCAAGGTGTACTTGCCTAAAGTGAGCTCCTAGCCTAAATCTTCTAATCCACCACCAAGAAGTGGTTCAGAAACCACACTCCAAGTCTCAATACTAAGCTCCAAGCTCAAGAGAGAAATGGTAGAGAGAGAAGAGAGAAAGAGAAAAGAGAAAACAAATGAAAATCAAATTTTATATATATAAGAGGTGTTTTAATCATGACCGTTGAATCTGCCTCATCAGTGATCCACGACTAGATCTAAATCAATCTCAACCACTCAAAACAAAATCAAGAAACCAATGGATAATATAATGTTTTAAACACTATTCATCAAAATATCTCTTAAAAATATCTTGCAAAAATATCTCAAAAATATCTCAAAAGTAAAATAATAATCTGACGTACGGTAGAGTATACCGCCGGTATGCCGGTTGGCTAGTAAAGTTTCAATTTTGAGAATTTTTGAGCTTACACGAGATCCTATAAAATGCGATAAATAGCACACAAATACGTATCCATATAAAATATGAATACTGTGAGACGAGTCTCATAACTCTCCTCTCCTTAGAAAAATTATGTCATCGGAGTTTCCACAAGGATCAAATCATCAAGCAAGTAAATCCAAAAATAAGCGTGATGCTAATAACAAGCAAAAAACTCATGTGAGCATGAAATTCCTGGGTAATAACAAAGAACCAGAAAAGATAAACAATAATAGGCATAACAGATAAGCTAATAATCTATCACAAGCACAAGCTAAGATAAGACACGGGTATACGAATATATATACCTCCTGTATCGAATAAAAATGGATAACGAGCACGTATATCGTCCTCGCGCTCCTAAGTTGACTCGCCCAGTGAATGATGCCCCCAAGCAACTCGAACTAATCAGATAGTCCAGTTCTTGAGAACCTTCTCCCTCTAGTCTAAAATAGACATGGGCCTCTCCTCATACGATAGGTCGGTACCAACGACCAACTCAAAATGATCTAGGATATGGCTTAGGTCTGGAATATACCAGCATAATTGAGATACGTGAAAGAAGTCATATACCTCACGAAGCGACGATGGAAGAGCTAGATGGAAAGACCCATCTCCAACTCGCTCGAGAATATCGAATGGGCCTATATATCTAGGACTAAGCTTTTCCTGTACCCCAAATATGATAACTCCATAGGTAGGTAAAATCCTCAAAAATACATGGTCGCCGATAGAGAACTCAATATGGCGACGGTGTCGATCTGCCCAATAATGCTGGCGATCCTGAGCCACTCTGAGATGCTCTCTGATCTGCCTGATCAATCCAACCGACTGAGCAATCATCTTTGGACCAAGCATCTGCCTTTCACCAATATCTTTCCAAGCTAACGGTGATCTATATCTCCCACCATACAAAGCCTCGAAGGGTGTCATCTGAGTACTCGCCTAGAAGTTGTTGTTATAGAAGAACTCTACTAAGTGCAAGTAATCCTCCCATGAACCACCAAAATCAAGCGTACAAGATCGGAGTATATCCTCCAATGTCTGAATAGTACACTCCGACTGTCCGTCTGTCTGCGGATGGTAGGCTGAACTGAACTTCAACCTAGTACCCAGACTCTGTTGAAGGCTCTTCCAGAAATATGACATGAACCGAGAATCTCTATCAAAGACGATGCTAACTGGAATGATATGCAATCTGACTATCTGTCTCATGTACATCTCAGCTAGCTGCTCTGTAGTCTGACATACTTTGAAAGGAAGAAAGCGAGTAACCTTCATGAGTTGATCCACTATAACCCATATAACATCTCTACTAGTTGGGATCAAGGAAGACCGGTCATAAAGTCCATAGTAATATGGTCCCACTTTCACCCCAGAATCGATAAAGGCTGAAGTAGTCCGGCCGGTCTCTGATAATCAGCCTTAACCTGCTGACAGACTAAACATCAAGAAACAAACCGAGCTATCTCCCTCTTTATACCAATCCAACAAAAGTGTTGACGAATATCCCGATACATATTCGTCCCTCCTGGATGAACTGAGTACTGAGAACTGTGGGCCTCTGACATAATCTTCTGTCGGATATCTAATCTCCTGTCGGATATCTTCTCTCGACACACAGAGTAGACTCCCAAACCTGAGAGTCCCATTCTCATGAATGCTCAACTCTGGTCTGCGTCCTGACTCACACTCTGCTCTGAGTCACTAAAGCCTGACATCACATGTCTGCTCTGCTCTAATCCTCTCAACTATAGAAGACTGAACCCGCAGACTCGTTATCAAACTGATATCACCAGGTAATACTACATCGATACCCATCTCCTGCAGATCCTCCAAGATGTAATACTTCTCCGTCAAGAAGTAAGCTCCTTCTCTCCTACTCAAAGTGTCTGCTACGACATTGGCCTTCCCTGGGTGATACTAAAAGTCAAGATCACAGTCTGTCAATAACTCGAGCCACCTCCTCTACCGCATGTTGAGATCCTTTTATGTGAATACATACTTCAAGATCTTGTGGTATGTGAAGATCTTCACTCAGTCACCATACAGGTAATACCTCCAGAGCTTAAGTGTAAACACTACTGCTGCCAACTCAAGATCATGCTTCAGATAGCTCTTCTCATGGTCTCGAAGCTGTCGAGATACATAAGTTATCACTCTATCATGCTGTATAAGGACACACCCTAGTCCTACTCTTGAAGCATTATAATATACTGTAAACCCACCTGGTCCTACAGGAAGTGTCAGAATAGGAGCCGAAATCAAACTCCGCTTGAGCTTCTCAAAAGAAGACTGACAAGCATCTGACCACTCAAAGCGCACATCCTTACACGTTAGCCGTGTCAAGGGTGTGAAGATCCTAGTAAAGTCTGCCATAAACCGTCTATAGTAGCCTTCTAGACCCAGAAAATTGTGCACATATGAAGCTGTACGAGCTACTGGCCAACTCTCAATAGCCTCCACATTCTTGGGATCTACCTCGACTCCTCTAGCAGAAATGATATGTCCCAAGAATGAGATACGATCAAGCCAGAACTCACACTTACTGAACTTTACGTACAATTGTTGCTCTCGAAGAATCTGAAGAACTACTCGAAGATGCTGCTCATGCTCTTTCTTACTCCGACTATAGACCAATATATCATCAATAAATACTATCACAAACTGGTCTAGGTAAGGCATGATGTCAGCCCCCTTCCCGGTGCACTTTGGCACATGTTGTCTTTGGCGCACTTTGGCGCATGTTGTTCCCTAGCCCAGCCTTTGTTAAAACCGGACTTGTGGGTCATGGAGAAGAGTGGGTTTGGTTGGGTTGGTGGCATGTATGGCTTGGATGGGTTTGAGTGATCCAACGGTCCATATCTCAAACCTAAACCTATATATTTCTATTTCTCTCTCTACTCATTATGTCCTTTCCATTTTTCTCTCTTAGGTTTTCTCTCCCTCTGTAGGCAAGTACATCTTGCACAAGAGAAGAACCATGGATTTATGCATGCTTTTAATTCTTAATAATTTCTGTTTATTTCTAGCTCATATTATTGGGACCGAGCACCCCTTCATCTTTAATACTTGTTGTTCTTGATTTTTTTGGTTGGAATTGCATGGAACAGAGTTTGGATCTATAGGTTCACTTTTTTGGGGGGGGTTGATCTCCTAAAACTTTATGTTTTACAAAACTAATTAGCTTATAGTATAGAGCACCATATTTTATGTAACTTTGCTTTTGGCCGTGCTTGTTTTTGAGTCCAGCGAAGTTCAGTGCTGAAACTTGATACAATACGTATACCAAATGGACGACTGGAGAAGAAGAATAGTGCTCTGTGAAAAGTATGCAAGAGAATCCCTTTAGCGTAGAAATATATATATTTCACTTTGGGCGCATTGGTGTGTTGTCCCAACTCTTCGTGCGTACTAATCATACTGCACTTAGTCTCCCAGTAAAGTGCGTCAGTCACACTCCTTGGGTCAGTGGCGCACTTTGAGAGGAAACCTAGTTGGCGCACTTTGGTGCATATTCCATCAAAGTTCTCCCTGGAAAACCAAGGAAAAGTGCACCACAGTCAGTCAGCGCATTTTTTTGTGTTGGCAATCTGGCACACTTTTTTTATGTTTTGTCAGATCGCGCACTTTTCTTACGTTGTAGCTCGTGCAATTTCTTCCCTCTTCATTTCCTTAAGGATAAAGTTTTGGTTGGTTTCTCAATTTATGTGTTATTGGATTGTGTGCTCCTCGACTGACGAGTTTCTTGACTGTCGAGCTTGACCTTAGATTGTGTGTTTTGTTCTTTAGTTAGCTTGCTCAAGCATTCTATTAAAGTATGCCTTATTCTTACCCGTGCACTTCTGTCAAGTGCAATGTGTTGGTTAACTTGACAAAGTGTGCCACCCTTTGTAGCCCGCGCACTTTCTTACGAAAGTGCGCCAACCTTGCTTTTGTACGTTTTGTGCGCCACTGCCCAGTTTTGGCCGTTTGTGCGCCAACCTTACTTTTGTGTGCTTTGTGCGCCAACTTGCTTTGTGCGCCTACTATTTTCTGCGCATATTGGTCCCTTTCCTTGGTTTAACATTCACATTGGTTGAATGATTATGATAATGTGAATAACTTGTTAATTAGTTTACTTTTCCTTGATCACCTTATTATACGTTGGATATAATAAAAGGCGTAGTTCAACTCGGATAACATTCTGCAATCCCGGTCCTTGTTTGATTTAAGGGTTGTGGATCTGATCTCGAGGGGTTCTCGCACTACTCTTATTCTCATTCATCGATATAATAAAGTGATAAATTATTGTGACCAGTATTAGACTATCTTGTCCTGAATAACTTGCTATCTGATAACTTGTCCACGATTTGGATACTAGAACTTGTTCTTGCCCTGACTATTATATCCGTACTAATACACTTGATCGCACCGAGAGTGCTAGTTGATATATATAGTAAGCCGTCGTGCCACATACTCTTGCTACGTGATATATATTATTATTTTCATGCACGAACCTAGTAGTTAGATAGAGACTTTAGCCATGGCTAAATAGTATTGATTGTTGCATCATACTTGGGTGAATCCAGATTTAACTTTCGAGTGACAATATGAATTCGTATCAAGAGTGCATGTATTTAAAGTACGACATCTAAGAAGGAATGTCCATGTGACCACGGCATGAGATTCTAATTAACCTAGGGTTAACTAGGCAACTTAATTGGTAGAGCATTGGGAGGGACGGTATCTCGAGATCTTGTATGTCGAGCCCTCTAAATTAGCTGGGAGTGAAGGTTGGCCACCACGGATACTGTATATCATTCGCACTAGTCGAGTGCAGTATCTGATTTAATTACATGACTGAGCCGGTATCTTTTCTATAGAAAGCCTGAAACTATTACTGATTATTAATTAGCTCAGGGCCCTTGCAAGGGACTGGTGCATCATTTACAAATATTTCTGCTTGTATATGATTGGTCCAGCCGTCCCTGCTCGATTATGGCACGATATGAGGATACTCATATATCGTATTACTGGGATAACCCAGAGATTACATATCAAGCCGTAATACATGATTGGCCGTTTAAATTGCTTATAAATATTAAATAGCCAGGAAAGTGGGCTATTGTGGTATAATAATTTAATCCATGTCCTTGTTTGGTTGTTGGGTTGCGTCGTTATGTCACGATAATCCATGGACTGAAGCTATATTTATTTCTCCTATATTTTATCTCTACTTGTGTATTGTGCCTTCTGTTGAGTGAAATTAGGGACCCAGGCTATTGTGGCATGATAGTTCAACTCATGTCCTTGTTTGATTGTTGGATTGCAATATTGTGTTACGATAAACTGTGGACTGAAACTACGACGCAAAATATTTTAGCTTGACCATAATCAAGGGACGTATTCTATCTTGATACGATAGGGCACTTTCTGTCCTTGTTTGGTGAAGGGGTGTCATATCATGTCATGGATGGAAAATATGTCATTGATTGTTGGCTCATATATCTCATGTTATAGATCTGATTTAGTTTCTTCATTTCATTCTTCATTTATGGTACTTGCTATTTGGGGTCTGACCCTACTGGTTTTGCATGGCTGGGTTTAGAGCCAGTACCTGAGGATCAAGCTTACTTCTCCCTCACTAATGGCACGCACCTGAAGGATGGTTGTTAAGGGTCACGAGTAGGTTTTTTGTTACACTGCTTGACTTTTGTAAACTATATTCTTTTGGGCGTTTAGCCAACCGACACCTGTTATCAGCAAATCTGGACACTAGTTTCTTACATGACTATATTATATTTAGACTACAGCTGACTCACTGTCATGTATACTTTTGTTTGTGTATCTGGCATATCAACTTGTATTGCTAGATCTCTAGAACATTCTGATGCGACGTTTGGGATGCCTTACTGCTTATTCTGAAATATTCTATGTTATTGATACTTGTTTGAATGATTGAGATATAGAAGTTCTTCACCCTAGGAGACTTGATTGTAGTATGCACCCCCTTGTCTCTAGATAACCTTAACACATTATGGGTTACTTCGGTATTCCATAAGGTACTGTTGGCTGAGTCATTCCCTCGCTCTCCAGTATTCTGGGTCTAGCGCTTAACACATGAAGATGTTATTCATGAGGGACATGAATATAGCTGGCACATAACTAGGAACTCCCAATGACCATATCTAGATCTGAATTTCATCTTGGGTATATCCTGCTCTCTGACTCTGATTTGATGATACCCAGACCATAAATCAATCTTAGAAAATACAGTGGCCCCACTAAGTTGATCAAACAAGTCATATATCCTGGCCAAGGGATAATTGTTCTTAATGGTTGCCGTATTTAGTATTCGATAATCAATAACTAAACGCGATGAACCATTCTTCTTTTTGATAAGAAGTAATGGGGCTCCCCAAGGTGATGCACCAGGTCTAATGAATCCCTTGGCTCTCAAATCCTCAATCATCCGGTATAAAATCTCTAACTCGGGTGGTGATATCCTGTAAACTCTCTTTGAAACTGGCTCTACTCCCGGGATCAAATCAATATAGAACTCTACATCTCTAACTGGTGGTACACCTAGTAGCTCATCGAGAAATATGTCAGAAAATTCATAAACTATCCTGGGAAACTGTGCCTCCTCAGCCTCTGCCATCATCAATGTAACCACCAGTGACTCTACTGCACCTCTCAAGAATGAGAACTCCTCCTCACTGGGTACAAGAAAGATAACATTGCCGGCACGACAATCTATTATCGCGTGTCTTGCACTTAACCAATCCATCCCTAGGACAATATCATAATCGTCCATAGAAAACTCTATCAGCCTCGCGAGAAACTCTCTACTGCACACTATAACTCTACATGAGGGATATACTCTATCTACTTCCAAAAGATCTTTACCAGTAAATATATTCAACCTTACAGGTAAGGACTCAGACTCCAATCCAACTAGTGACGCAAATCGTGCAGATATAAATGAATGCGGTGCACCAGAATCAAATTGTCACGCCCCAGAACCAGAATACTGGAGAGCGGGAGCGCGACTCAGCCAACTACACCTTACAAAATATCAAAGTAACCCAAAATGTACTAAGGTTGTCTAGAGATATACTATAATCAAGTCATTTATGGTTCAAGAATATCTATGCCTTAATCATCAACCAAGAAACAGTAAGAATGAACATATAAGATAAAATAGTTAGACGTCCCTGATGCTCTATCAGAATGATCATGAAACCAGTTGTACATAATGATAAACTAGTACATTGTCAAGAGTACATAATTGTAAGTCAGCCATAGTCTGAATAATATACAATCATGTAATGGAACTAATGTCCAGACAAACCGGCTAACAAGTGTCGTTGGCTAAACGACAAAAGGTAAAACAAAATGATACTTAGAGTAGTGGAGAAGAAACCCACTCAAGTTTCTTGGTGGATATCCTCCTGGTGTGCACCATTAGTCGGGTACAGGATAGGATATATAGCGCCCCACTCCGCGTAGGCGCTATGTACAAGTGATATCGCCTTGCTTGCTCGAACGAAAGTCTTCTCGGAGAGTTCCCGACCGATTGATCAAAGTGAGTGGGCAGAACTGCATTCTCTGATTCTTGCACGACTTAATAATGAATCTGAGTTTTTGAATGCTTGTTTGCTTAAGAAGATTGTTTCATAAGAAGAATGATAGAACTGACTCAGTATGCTAATAAGAGAACTCACATAGCTTGTCATTGAAACGAATCTGCTACCAAACTAGAGAATATGTATGCTTGTCAGAAATAAAATTGAGCCATTGCTATGCTAATGAGATATAAGAAATGTTGCATGCTTAGAAATACCGACACAGCCATCGAACAAAACCTTGCTATGCTAAGAAAGATAAGTAAATTGATCGCTTGAATATGTCCCTTTGAATATGCTAAGAAAGAGATAGTTTTGCATGTTGGATATGAATTCAATCGTGCTTGTCATTATATGTTTTGTTTGCCTGTTTTGCTATCGATCTGCTATAAGTTATATGTGTGAAAGAGAATCTAATAGTCCGCCCTGATGTCCAGTCCTTCGGGATCTTGGGGGGTGTGCTATTAGATTGTTGAAAAGATGTGTTTGCTTGAATAAATGAAAGAGAAGATTCTAATAGTCCGCCCTGACGTCCGGTCCTACGGGATCTTGGGGGGTGTGCTATTAGATTATTATATGCTTGTGAGTGTGAATGTTGCTTGCCATGCATTGGTCTCGGACAACTTGTGCACAAGATAATTATCTCTCGATCGATTTCTGGGGCACTGGGAATTGGTCGGTCCGGAAGGGATTGTGTGAGCACCCTGACGTCCGGTCCTACGGGATCTTGGGGGTATTGTTGTCCATTAATGGGGCAACCCATGGACCGTCATATAGATAGGACGCATGCTAGGTTTACCTTCTTACATACCTATCGATTGATGACACTAAATGATTGATTCATAAGTTTGTCCATATATGCATATTGTGACTAACTTGTGTGTCTGCTGCAGGATAACCGTTCGGCTATGGGGTAAGAAATATGAGTTTATACATAGCCTGCTTGTTCATTTTGTCTGCATTGTAGAGATTATCTGTTAATACTTCATGCATTGCATCGGTCAGACAGTGACTATTAGTGAAGAGCTGAACCTCGGTCACAGTTGCTAATAGGATCAGAATGTAAGTCATTGGTTAACTGGATTACCGCTACCGATCCTGAGTTTCTCGGGGACCAAAATCATATAGATGTGTGCCTTAAATTCTTGAATGAATGATAGTCCACTTGATATGTTTGTCTTGATTCGATATGATCAGTCTACTATATAAGCTTTGCCCCAAAGGAGTTAGATTATGCTGCACAATACATGTTGCGCACTGGACGATAGAGCAATGTCCAGATTCGTATGCTTATTGTTTGAATATGCAAAACTGATTCAAAGTTATATTTTTAAAAGATGTAATCTGACTATAGTTCTGAGCTGCATGAAATAAACTTAGATAAAAGTAGCAAGATCAATAGTAATGCAATATTTTACCACATGATTACTTAGTGTGGATTTCAGGGGGTGTAGCTTCTGTTCAGTTATTTATACTCGCCAGTACTTATAAAAGTGATGACCCACCAACAGTTTGCTTGTTCTCAGGTGCCTGTTCGTCCGTGGAAGCGATAGCCGTGCCTCATCCCAAGGAACCGGAAATCTGGAGTCGATGCCTTGAGCCGCATCGAGTTTGTGCCTGCTTTGAGCTGCTTTGTATAGAGGGACATAATGTATGGAACGGTGTCATTGTAATCGAGAGATAGAGTGCTTGAGCGAATTATAATCTCGGCTATGCGCCACTTGTAACACTTGTGTATATCAATAAAAGAGCCTATTTTTTATATGCCATTGTGTTCTTTACTTTTCTGCAAATGTTGTGTGCCGCTGCTTCAGTATTGAATAGCTTACTTGCCCCTGTATCAAAGCTTTGGCCATGCACAAGGATATTTTAGGCTTGCACGACATCACGCCCATACGAGGATGATCGGTTCCATAGGGACCAAAGCGAGGACGAACGGCCCTGCGGGACCGGGGCGTAACATAATGGTATCAAAGCGACTCGATTCTTTGCCCATTTCGTTGCCTCCAACTCTGAGATGTGCCAGATATGAGATGTAATAAACATTCCATACAATGAGTCCGTAAATATTCTCAAAGTTGCCGACAAAAGTTTTCTGGATTTGTTTTTGTTGCTTGAGATGTGATTTGTGATTTTGTTGGCTAGAGTTTCATTGAGTTGTGATTTTGCTGAGTTTTGATTTGGGATGGTGAGGGATGAGGACTATCGCTGCTCTGTGTATTTTCGTGAGTTTTTCCTTGAGTTTCGAGGACAAAACTCTTTGTTGGTGAGTAAGTATGTAGCGCCCCACTCCGCGTAGGCGCTATGTACAAGTGATATCACCTTGCTTGCTCGAACGGAAGTCTTCTCGGAGAATTCTCGACTGATTGATCAAAGTGAGTGGGCAAAACTGCATTCTCTGATTCTTGCACGACTTAATAATGAATATGAGTTTTTGAATGCTTGTTTGCTTAAGAAGATTGTTTCATAAGAAGAATGATAGAACCGACTCAGTATGCTAATAAGAGAACTCACATAGCTTGTCATTAAAACGAATCTGCTGTCTAACTAGAGAATATGTATGCTTATCAGAAATAATATTGAGCCATTGTTATGCTAATAAGATGTAAGAAATGTTGTATGCTTAAAAACACCAACACAGCCATCAAACGAAACCTTGCTTTGCTAAGAAAGATAAGTAAATGGATCGCTTGAATATGTTCCTTTGAATATGCTAAGAAAGAGATAGTTTTGCATGTTGGATATGAATTCAATCGTGTTTGTCATTATATGTTTCGCTTGCCTGTTTTGCTATCGATCTGCTATAAGTTATATGTGTGAAAGAGAATCTAATAGTCCGTCCTGACGTTTGATCCTTCGGAATCTTGGGGAGTGTGCTATTAGATTGTTGAAAAGATGTGTTTGCTTGAATAAATGAAAGAGAAGAGTCTAATAGTCCGTCCTGACGTTCGGTCCTACGGGATCTTGGGAGATGTGCTATTAGATTGTTATATGCTTGTAAATGTGAATGTTCCTTGTCATACATTGGTCTCGGACAACTTATGCACAAGGTAATAGTCTCTCGATCGATTCTTGGGGCACTGGGAATCGGTCGGTTTGGAAGGGATTGTGTGAGCACCCTGATGTCCGGTCCTACGGGATCTTAGGAGGTATTATTGTCCATTAATGGGGCAACCCATGGACCGTCATATAGATAGGGTGCATGCTAGGTTTACCTTCTTGTATACCTATCGATTGATGACACCAAATGATTGATTCATAAGTTTGTCCATATATGCATATTGTGACTAACTTGTGTGTCTACTGCAGGATAACCGTTCGGCTATGGGGTAAGAAATATGAGTTTATACATAGCCTGCTTGTTCATTTTATCTACATCGTAGAGATTATCTGTTAATGCTTCATGCATTGCATCGGTCAGACAATGACTATTAGTGAAGAGCTGAACCTCGGTCACAGCTGCTAATAGGATCAGAATGTGAGTAATTGGTTAGCTGGATTACCGGTACCGATCCTGAGTTTCTCGGGGACCGAAATCATATAGATGTGTGCCTTAAATTCTTGAATGAATGATATTCCACTTGATAAGTTTGCCTTGATTCGATTTGATCAGTCTGCTATATAAGCGTTGTCCTAAACGAGTTAGATTATGTTGCACAATACATGCTGCGCACTGCATGATAGAGCAATGTCCAGATTCGTATGCTTATTATTTGAATATGCAAAACTGATTCAAAGTTATGTTTTCAAAATATGTAATCTGATTATAGTTCTGAGCTGAATGAAATAAACTTAGGTAAAAGTAGCAAGATCACTAGTAATGCAATATTTTGCCACATGATTACTTAGTGTGGGTTTCAGGGGGTGTAGCTTCTGTTTAGTTGTTTATACTCACCGGTACTTATAAAAGTGCTGACCCACCAATAGTTTGCTTATTCTAAGGTGCCTGTTCGTCCGTGGAAGCGTAGCCGTGTCTCATCCCAAGGAACCGAAAATCTGGAGTCGATGCCTTGAGCCGCATTGAATTTGTGCCTGCTTTGTATAGAGGGACATAATGTATGGAACGGTGTCATTGTAATCAAGAGATAGAGTTCTTAAGCGAATTGTAACCTCGGCCATGCGCCGCTTGTAACACTTGCGTTTATCAATAAAAGAGCATGTCTTTCATATGCCATTGTGTTCTTTACTTTTCTGCAAATGTTATGTGCCACTGCTTCAGTATTGAATAGCTTACTTGCCCTTGTATCAAAGCTTTGGCCTTGTGCAAGCGCATTTTAAGCTTTCATGGCATCACGACCGTGCGAGGACGATTGGTTCCGTAGGGACCAAAGCGAGGACGAACGGCCCTGCGGGACCGGGGCATGACAGGATCCTTGGGCTTTGCTACTAAACCTGGCCAGAAAAAACCAGCGGGGTCAGGCCCTGATAGCAAGTACCATAAATGAGCACAAGTGAATGAAGCAAAACCAATAAAGTACATAAAATATGATCAGTGCCATAACCGTAAGTGTATGACCTTTCATCGAAGTAGTGGGGCACCTCTATAACCAAAGAATGACAAGAGATGCTGCACTACGTCGAGATAGGGTACGACTCATCAATTTTGAACACGACGAAGATACAATACATCAATATAATCCAGAACACACATGACACAATACAAGCTAAGATATAGGTATAATATGCAGCTTCGGTACATGACCTATTATGACACATTGGCGCAATCCTATAACCAAACAAGGATAAGTGTTGAACTATCACACCATAATAGTTCATGTCCCTAGACTACGAGCACATGCACAAAGGGTCAAGTTATAACGGCCAATCAGTTCTACGGCTTGTTATGAGATATATGGGTTATCCTAGAAGAATGATACAATATTAGAATTCTCATATCATGATGATGGTGACGCGGACTGGCCGAGACAATAAACGCATAGCACATAGTATGTAAGCATCGTTCCCTTGTAAGGCCATCGCGTAAGTAAACATGTAATAATATATAATATAGCCAGATACTGCACTACTACTGTTGATGATATACAGTATCCGTTGGGGACCAACATGAACTCCTAGGACATATGTCTTACCGGTAGCTATCACGCATGATCTTGAGATTCCATTTTCTCCTAATGCTTCTACCAGTTTAAGTTACATAATTAACCCTATGGTCGTATAGAATCTCGTGGCGCAGTCACACGACCATCCTTCTTAGATGATGCACCATAGTACGTGTACACTATATACGAATCTACATTGTTTCTCGAGAGCATAATCTAGATTTTTTCAAGCGTAATGCAACAAATCAAGCAAGTAACCTAACCACGCTATGATCACTGACTAACTATGAGGCCCATGCTGGAGAAATCTTATAATGTCACATGTCACGTAGAATAGTAAAATATGTAACATATAGCACGTAGCAAGATACCTTGCACCTCAGTGTACATGTAACAAATAACACATAGGTATGCATAGCAAGTAGTAAATGCATCAGCACAGATACAAGTAGTCCAGTCAGGGTACCAAGCCTATCAGCTTGTCAGATTATATTAAGCATAGCAAGAGTCAAATAGACATGTTACATCTTAGCAAGGTTTGTCGCACTTTGGTGCATGAGTAAGATCATGTGGCACACTCAGTGCGAAAGAGAGTATCAACTCGGATGCAGATAGTCAGGCCTATAAATTAGTCACTTGAATCTTATTATCACATTGAATCACTTGATCGCATAGAATCTCCTGAAATCAGGTACACAGATTATCAATCAATTAACTAATTAGGAAATTTAATTGTAAAGTCCTCGAATTATTAATTAACGATGCTGGAGGGAAGCAAAGGGGAAATGTGATCTACAATCCTTAAACCAAACAAGGACTGGGATTGCATATCGTCTCCATAGCATAACTACGCCAATCACTCTATTCGACGAACAAAGATAAATAATCTACTAATCTGAGTCCACTTAGCAGGTACTAGGTCAATATCACTTTCAACTCAATTGGGTCAACACATAGTCTAATCCAACATATAATCATGTCATGCGCATAGTCAGTTCTAACACATAGCCATGTCTAGCACAGTATGAATCACTAAGTCCATTATACTTAGAATCACAACACAACCAAGCACTAGGATCAGCACATAGAACATAACACTCAATAAAAATATTATAAGAGATATTAACTAAGTGAAACAAAATATGCATATGGGTCACTAGGGCCGTATGGGCGCATAGCTATGTCTGGCGCATGGGATATGCCACATGCACAGATTAGGCGCATGAGCAACTGGCCGCATTGAGCTAGACGCGTGGATGAGTTGTCGTATGAACCAACTTGCCGTGTGCAATATGCCGCCGCATGCACTGATCAGGCGCATGAAAAAGTTGGCCGCATGGACGGGCTGGCGCATAGGACTAAGTAAAGATCACTCCTAGGGACGAGTGCTAAGTGATGGGTCATAAATGTGTGTCAGAGAAGTAACCTATGTGACATGCCATAAATGTATGTCAAAGAAAGACAAAATGCGTAAAAAGGTATGCATGAAAAGACGTGCAAAAAAAGACACATGTCACTTCTAAGCTAAATGACAAGTTGGCTGCATGCACTCTGGCCGCATGGACAACTGGCTGCATGAGCTTCTTGTCGTATGGACACTTGCCATTTAGAAAATCTCATACGTTTAGTGTTCTATGCATTCAGCTTAGGGACGCATATGAAGAGACCGGCATGCGCCTAACAAGATATGCGTCATGCTGGAAGGGCACATGTAGCTTGGCCATATGGAACTCCTTCATCCCAAAACAACACAAACTCCGTGAAAAAAGCTCCAAAATTTTGAAAATCTTATTTTCTTCATAAAATCTTTATTTAAACTCTGAATCCAATGATTCAAAAGCCAAATTACATGAAATGAAATGCTCTATCACAAGGAACAACTAATTTTTGAAAATATTAAGTTTTAATAGATCAAAACCAAGTAAAACTCATGGAACCCAGGAAAAACCCTAACTTTGAAACTCAGATCTACCCAAAATCGTCCATCAAAACTAAAAACTCCAAGAACTAAAATTAAAGAGAATATCAAGGAGAATATTTTTCATCAAATACATTTTAATTACTATATATTATTTGATAATAAACGGAAGAAATAAAACTAGGTTTATACGAAACCCTTTCTTAGGTTTACAAACAAGAAGTACTATTAACCCTATACGAGGATGTTAAGTACAAAATTTAATCTGGGTAAATATTGCTATAGGAGTCTGATCTGTGGTCGATCACTTTGTCCCTTGGACCACACGATGATGAAGAAGTGCTGTAGAAGAAGGAGATGCTTCAAAGATTGCAAGAGGGAGTGGATGCTCGATGCCAAAATCGTCGATCACTACTCTCTGTCTGTGCTCTGGATTCTTCTCTCTCAAAAATCGATCTCTCAACTTTTTATCAAAAATCCGACCTTAATTCTTTGACCCTGTTTCACCCCTGGACCTCTGTCAATAGAAGTCTCTATTTATAGGGTTTTAGTGACAGTAACCGTCCAGTCAGCGTAGAAGCCGGACAGTGGAGAGTATGGCACTTTTTACGTGGCGGTTATAATAACTGCCACCCACGTATAAATAATCTTCCAAATCCGTGTGTGACGCGTGTCCCATGATGAGGTAATGCGTATAACTGCTGCGAAGATCACGACATGCAAGCCACGTAGGTAACTGCCCCTCACGTAGAAAAGGTTGGCGTAGAAGCCAATAACTGTCACCATGGCGTAGAAGCCAAATAGTTGTCAAGTTGGCATAGAAGCCAAGTGGTTGTCGAGTCGGCATAGAAGCCAAATAGGCGTAGAAGCCTTGTAGGCGTAGAAGCCTGATGCTGCATGGATAGGTAGCTAGCGTAAAAAGATAGCCGGTCCTCCTTCCTTGACTGAGGTCTTGAGCGTATTCTGGACCAAATAGCCTTATCACGCACCAATACAAATATAGCCTGAGTTGGCGTATTTCGAGGAGATAGCATACGGCGTACTCCTTATAGTTGAAAATAGCCCGGTTGGCGTAATGTGCAAAGGTGATGATGTGGACGTATTAGCCGTAATTATAGTTCCCCCAGTTTTTGAAAATAGAACCAAATATCGTGCATTAAATACAGAGATCTGCCCCTATTCTGCGCATTAAATGCAGAGACGTGCCTCGAGCTCTGTACGAAGAGTAGCTTTTGACGTGGCAGTTTTTTTGTCTTCTGCTGAGCGTAAAAGCTCACATCTGCCTGTATAAAACTAGGCAGCATATTTTCTTAAATGCGTAAAAGCAATTTGTATCAAGGAAATGTCACTAAACAACGGTCTGGGTCTCTGTGCCGAATCATTATTACAGCCGTCGTCTGGATAGTCGTGCAGTACTCTTTGTCAGGATTCAGGTTCACTGCATGATTTGACAGGTTCATTCGAGGAATACGAAGCGTTCCTCGTACTCTTCTATGCTGCATTAAAAGCAGATAAGTTTTATGCCATAAAGGCGAGATATTAACCTTCTTACGTCGAAGCAGCCTGGAAATACTGAATTACGCAGATTGTCTTGGGGCTTATATTTTACGCTGTACTAGCGATGATGCCCTATTGTACGCCGATGGCCCTGAAGTCATGTTTTACGCCACCCAGCACCGAAATACTGCGTATAACTCTACAACATATTTTTTATGCTTCTACAAGACCCTCTTCAAAGTTTTCAAATTCCTCGTAATTTGAAACACTTTGAATGAAGCATGAAATGGTCAAGTCTAACTCGTTCCTCGAGGCTAATTTCTTGGCAGATTTTTGGGGATTTGTTGGGATTCAGTGTGTTCTCTTTTGCCTATATAAAGGCTGATGAGTTAACCTGTTCTTCCCACATTTCCTTCACCACACTGAGATGATTGCCGGAGTTCGTCGGGTCGACTTGAGGAAGAAGAAGATCATGTTCTTCCAGCATGTAAGAAGCCAAAAAAGAAGGCGTCTTTGAGCAAATGTCCTCTGCAATGATGGATCATGGAAGGATATCATAGCTTCCTTTGCTCGGGATAATCAGCAACCTCATATGGCAATTCGTCCAGGAGAGAGAAAGGGTCACATTCGACCACACAGCTTGCAAGCTGTATTTTCTCTCGTTGTTGGTGGACGAGGGCAGACAATCTAGCCCTGTCTTCCAGTATTGAGTTGGGTCTAACACCTCAACTCAATCTGTCATGGCGTATGGAGGATGGGCTCTTGAATAATTTATATAGGCCCAGTTATGTATCCTCCCGCCATTAATCATTTTCTTGTTAATCGGCCGTGGAAACCGACTAACTGCTGAAGAAGACGGATAAAGATCTCCACCAATACGATAACCTGACAGAACAGACTCTTGGCATGATCCTAAGTGAAAATGAGAAACCCTTGGTAGAACAGGGATTTTTATTATGTGTAATCATGAAGATGAAAAACCCTTTGTAACTGGATTTCCATCATATGTAATCATGATTAATAAAACTGTCTTCTTTTATGCATCTGATAATTTGCCATATTATTTGTTGTGATGAAGTCTGAATATGTGTAGCTTTGACACGTTTGAATAACTTTACGCTGACTCTGATAAAAAGAGTATCTGATCTTGTCCCGTCTTTTACGCATAACTGGAGATGCGTAGAAAGCTGCTTAGCATTTAAGTCGCATATTCGAACTGTCCTGCTATTTTGAACGAGGAATTGCGTAGAATTTTGAACCGTCACTTCTCTGATAAGAAGAATTCTTGTTCAGACCATCATCTTCAAGAATGATTTCCCAAAAATCTCTTAAAAATAGGGCAAGAAATGGCTGTCAAAACTGAGTCGCCATCTTGAACTGTGAAGAAAATATTCAGACTGGATTTTGGATGAACTTCCAATCGACCCAAGAAGAAGAGTCATTTTCAATGCTGAACTCTGTATACTTTGGGTACTTGGGATATTTTGAGACCAAGAAGGAGCATCTTCTGCGTGATCCCTTGTGATTGGCCGCTTTAAGAATTGTTCAGATATACGCATACTCTGGCCTGCGTATTTTAAGATATGCGGAAAGTCATAGATCCGTAATATAGATGAGTATAAAATCATAAGTTTGTAGCCTCTCGAGCGTAAAAGCTGCTGAGCATAAGAGCATCCGGGCATAAGCATAAAACTGTAAATTTATAGCCTCTGAAAAGAAAACTTCCGAGCGTGAAGTCCTAGATTTGTTGCCTCTGAGCGTAAGAAGCTTCTGAGCGTAAAATCATAGATTTGTAGCCTCTGAGCGTGAAGTCGTAGGTTTGTAGCCTCTCGAGCGTAAAAGCTACCGAGCGTAAAAGCATCCGGGCGTAAAATCGTAGACTTATAGCCTCTGAGCGTAAAACCGTAGATTTGTAGCTTCCCGAGCGTAAAAAGCTCTTTGGCGTAAAAATTACGAATCTGCTCTGCATGAAAAACTTTTTGAATTCGCTGACTGTCCGCCTTCCCTGAATAATAGGCTGACGTAGTCCCCAATCATAACTGAATATTAAATATCGGATTTGATTAGGGATTCATAAAGTTTATCTGAACTCTATAAGTACCCCAAGGTCTTCAGAGAGAAAATTTTCATCTGTCTTTTGCGAAAGAAAAACCTTCGTCTCTTTGATAGCTCTTCTTCGTTTCTTCTCTGAGCACTCTAAGTTTTTAGCAATGGCACCGAAACAATCTTCCCCCACCAAGGGAAAGAAAGCTGCCTCCTTTTCACGCTCTTCTGCCCAAGAAAGAGCGACTCTCATCGGGCAGAGCGAACTTCGCTCGGAACGATGTATCCCACCGTCAAGCTGTGCACCGGGCGTTATAGGTAAAGTTTTTGGGACAACAAAAAACAAAGAAAACCCTTCGCACACGTTGTACGTGAACGCGCTAGGTCATCTTCTGTGCTGAGAGCCTCTTCGAGGAAGATGATGCACAGGGATGTTTTATTATTTACGCCCGCATTCCTAATGTGTCAGCGTAAAAACTCCACATTTTCGCAGTTTGGCGTAAAAGCTTTGACTGTCGAAATTTGGCGTATACTACAAATTTTGGGTGTTACGCTCTGGATGAAAAATTCCGGCATAATAACTCAAACTTTGGCAGTATGGCATAAAACACAGACTGTTAGATTTTTGTGTATACTGCCAATCTTGAATTTTACGCCTCGGAATGAGATTCCAGCGTAAAAACTTAAGTTTTTACAGTCTTGGCGTAAAAGCATAGACTGTTGATCTTTGGCATAAGCTGCAAGACGGTAATGTCTAGTATAAAAACAGACTTGTTCTGCTTGCATTTTGTAGTAGACTTGCAGATACCTCCGTTGGCTGAGGTGATGGGTTCTACTGCTGGGATGTTGAACTCCAATTACCTGGAGGATTTGTCCCATGTGACATTTCCTATTTTCAGACCCCAGTATCCTGAAGGAAGGGGAATCCTGATATCATCTCAAGGAGAGCGAATGCTATTGAGCATGATCAACGGAGAGCCCCTGACGTATATAGACGGGGCAAAATACATAAAATCAGCTTTCCTCTTCGGGGATATGATTGACAAACAATCCCAAACGAAGCCAAAGAAGGAAGACTGGGTTTTTACTGCCGGGGGCATGGTCATGTACCTGCCCAAGATGCTGAAAGATTACCCTATCTCGGCATTCTTCCATATAACGCAACCGAGGAAGATGTCGTGGACCCTGACCCCTAATCTTCACGGCCAGCCGGGGAAGATATTTTATCAGAAAGGGTCCGACCAAGGATCATTTGTGAGCCGCCCTTTAGGCCCTGTAATGCCTTTCAGGAGATTGTATCCGGGCAGTGTCCCGAGTGAAGATACTTCACTGCTCCAACCAGTCCAATTGCCGACTTTCTGCAATGACTTTATAGGGCATGGAGGAGTGTACCCCAAGGTTAATCCTCGGACCAACGGGTGGGTTAGCCCTTCAAACCTTCGATGGGTTCGTTTATCTGCCTGGGCCCTGAAGAACTTTCAGACGGAGCTGGAGAGCATCGGTCTGTACGCGGCTGTGAGTGCTACCAGTGTTGGGTTACCTCTCAACCCCAACCTGTTCTTGGCTTTGATGGAGCGATATATCTCGCTCACTGGGACTTTTGCCACTCTGCTAGGGGAGTTGGGATTGGCCCTTCACGAAATGGCAGAGATTTCAAGACTGCCAATGGGGATACTCCTTATGAAGAGTATGTTCCTACAAACTGGGAGCTGGGGGATACAAACCCTCGGGTAGTGGCAGTGTACCAGAAACTGATGAGCCATTACCTTGCGTGCACCGCCTTCTATAATGAACCCTCTAATTTGGCTCATACTAACAAATGGGCGTCTTATCTCTTCTTTCATCATGCAAGAGATGCTAAGCCCGACAAAGTCGTGGATAGCAGGGATAAGCCTATGAGCCTTCTGAGTGTGCTTAATGCTCAAGTAGTCAATGATCTTATTGAAGACGTCGGGGCTTCAGATTGGGTTCTTGATGAAGGGATAGGGAAATATCCTGCAGGCACTAAAGCCTACAGTTATATGAGGTATTGCCGCAGGCCTCTGTCAAAGGAAGCTCAACTGGCTGGCTTCCTCTCTGTATGGCTACGACGACTGGTAGTACCTGGCATTGCATCTTTGGATCGCATTCACCGTAATACCTTATGGCCTGCAGTACGTTTGGTATTTGGGGCAAGACTGGGCTTGCTCCCTGCCATGGTATGCCTGATACAAGTTGGCCTGAGGGCCATTACTGATGGGCGGCTTGCCGACGAAACACGGCGTGACAGCTTTCCCAGGGTAGAATTATCGTTCCTATATCTGATGGGATAGTTAATTCTTCATAACCCCCGAGTGATGTCTCCCGGCTCTGGCAGTAGTTCGGGGAATAAATTCTTGTTGATTTACAAGAATTCCACTTGGAACATGACCAACGTCGTAGACTTTCGGCGGGCATTAAATTTTGCTCACAGTTGGAAGCTCTTCTGTATCGTCCCCACTGTACATCTCAATCAACATGGGAGCAGGCTTCAGGACTCAGGTGAAGGGAAGACCGTTCTTTCTCCTGAAGCTTTTTATTGGTTGGTCTGTATTAGACCTTCCTATTTATTATACAGAAGTGAAGACCAATGCTTCTTGGAGCCCTACCTGCCTAGTCAGTTCGCTAGGCAGTTTGGGTATGATCAATTGCATGTGGACAATGCCATCACCAGCTTCAAGTCCAGGGGTAAACTTATTAATGGAGCGAGAGGATGGCGGTACTTCATAATGGGTTGTACTGGAGCAGCTTTTACTGTGCCCACGACTTCACTCTCTATGGAGTTGCGCATCCTCCATTCGTACGTCCAGTTTTATGTGGCTACCAATATCTTCCATCGTGATTTTGATATGCGTAAAAGTTTTAGGATGCCCTCTTCTAAGTCCGCGGGAAAAGAGAAAGTCCCATCATTTTCCTCTGACGAAGATGAAGACTCTGTCGCTCCAGATGAGTTTTTGCTGACAGTACCGAGAGGTGAAATACCTCCGCCTGCAGGGCCTCTAGTTATCCCTGGTAAGCGAAGGGATCATGTTCTGAAGGAGACTTCCCTTTGCAAGAAAAAGAAGACTGTTAGTGGTCCTGTCAGGACTTCCGGCTATGAGGCTCCTCGGAGTGGGCCTGCTGTTTCCCCTGTTGGGGATGATTCTTTGACTAGAGGTCCTTCGCCTATTAGAGAGGGAACCTCCATAATTCCGGCTGGTAGTACCGGTGAATCTTTTCTCGAGGCTCCTGTCGCTACTACCGCTTCAGGTAGTGGTACGAGATCGCCTTCGGGGCCAAGCCAAATAAGAACATCTTTATCTAGACAACTAACGGGAGTAACCCCTGTAGCGTCTGTAAGTATATTCAGCGAGATTGCACCCGATGAGCCTCGAGTGGATCTTGGTGAAGACCTGGAAGAATACCTGCCAGTGTTATTTGGCACACCCCCTTCTCCAGGTATGACAGTTCGCTTAGCATCATTAAGAAATAATTTAGCTGTACTGGCTGCCGGCGCGACATATATACCATCGGCCATGGGTAAATATCACGACCCACACCCGGTTTAGGGGCACGAGTGCGTGGGTACGTCCAGCCTACGCCGCAGCATCGGCGGTAGAACGCTGTCAAGGTCTTGATACTATCTAGCCAATCTCACACAAGCATCAAATCTCCATAAGGAGGCACAGATGACACAATAAAATGGACACATACTCAATCACAGGATTACAGCACGATAAGATATCGAACAAAATTAAATACAACACAAGTCAAAAAGTAATAACTTAACTCAATAATATCCAAGTCTCAATAAAAATGCCGGAGACAAATCCGGTACCAAATAGTCTGCTAAAAGAACTAACTAGAAGATTAGTGATTCCGGCTAGACCTCCCAGAATCACAATTAATCTACCAAGTCTGCAGCTACTCACCATATGGTCCATAAAGTGTCGGACAGCGGTCCTCTAAGGCATAGTCTGGAAAAATATTTCCAGTCAGGAAGGAGCAAAGTACAAGTCTCCAATAACAGTTCCATATAATTGATAAGGACTATAAAGCAATAAACAGATGATGCTAGATACTGAGAAGACAATGAAATAAATGCAATGGAAATTAAAGAGAGACAGACAATGTAAAGAGACAGGCAATAGGCAATACGATACAGTCAATACATGTATGAAAATAAAAGAACAAGGAACAGTATCATATACGGGTGATGTAGTATATGATTTAAATAGGGAACTGTAATCTATTCTAAGTGTTTAAAATAGTAGTTTCAAAATGTGATCGGCTTGGAAACATGTACGATAGCTACAGGGCCTGGCTAATCATGGGTGAAGAGCATGATTAACACTTACATTGTTCTATACTGTATAAAGGGTATGATCACATTTCTTACTAACTACTTCCCCGCCCCCAACTAGTACTGTGGATCCAACCATGACACGTCACGATACACGAGCAAGTCCAATCTATCATGTACGATGTCTAATATATATATCGTGTACAATGTCAATACGATAATCGATATAACATCTCATGACTGCAGATCCAAGCTATACTAGTCCGTGTAGCACAGTGTGAAGGATTCAGATGTAACATTTCTAGATTATTGAATTTATAGAAATTATCAACAATTGGAAATTATCAGAGAATGTACTTGTCTTGGGTCCTTAGCTGGTAATTATTGGTGTCCTATTCCAGAATATCCCTTGGACGAAGCAACAGTCCTATAAACATATCACAAACACTTGCATCAGGTGCTACCCTAACACACAGTCAAAACATTGGCCTCAGGGCCATGCCAGGCAGGGCACTAGTCAACTAGGGTCATCTAGTAGGGATACGTAAAACACATTACACTTATTAATACTTACAATATTTATTCATGCACCAATTTAAATGTATTTACAATATATATTAATATATATGCCTTTTAAATACATATTTGATTTATACTAGTTGAACATTATATATGTGTACTCATATATATGCCAAAAATACATTTTAGAATATATATATATTGTCAACATTATCATTTAAATATACTAGTACTAATACACCAAATTAAATTTATACTAGCATATACTTTTTATTAAATAGATATTATATAAAATAAACCAACATATATACATATATACAAACCAATTAGAATATATTAAGTATACAAAATATGCATATATACATATATCAAATTAATTATATATACTATATATACGTATTTACATGTATATCAGTTATTAAATATACAATACGTATATACATATTAACACTATATGATACATAATTAAAATACATACATATACTATTAAATACATATACATTATACTAATATACATACTATACTTATACAATTAAATATTAATAAAAATAAATAATATACATATTCATGTTTTAATACATACATTACATTATACTAAGGTATATATATACTATACCTATACATTAATATATACAAATACATATACACATTGCATTCATATACTAAATATATATATATATATATATATATATATATATATATATATATATATATATATATATATATATATATATACATACACAGGAAGAAAGAAGAAGGAAGAAGGAAGAGGGAGAGAAGAAGTCTCACTGTGGTGGTCGGGGCTTGGCCGGCCGCCGGACTTCGGGCGGTGGTCGGGGTGGCGTTGATGTAGAGAGCAGCGGGAGAAGACGGAGGGAGAGCCGCCGGAGCACAGAGGAGCAAAGGGGGGTTGGCCGCCGGACTTGATGGTGGTGGTGATGTTAAGTGCTGGAGGTGGTGGAGATGTCGAGCAGCAGAGAGGAATGGGAGCAGCCGGAGGAGGAACAAAGGAGGAGGAGCTCGGTCGCCGCTCGCCGGAGTTGGAGGAGTTCAGCCGGGATAGGGCTCGGCCGGGCAGCAGCGGGGATGGGGAGTTGGAGCGCCGGCCGGAGGGGTGTACTCAGGGAGGAATAGGGGAGGAACAGCCGCGGGTCGGAGAGGTGGAGGGGCAGCCAGCGCCGGAGGCGAGGTCGGCCTAGGTGGTTGGCCGCCGGGCGCGCAGGGTGAGGGGGCTGCTGTACGTGGGGCTGCAGCGGCCGCCGGACCGGAGGGCAGCACCGGCCGGATGAAGTATGGGGAAAATGCACAGTGTTCCCCCCCCCTTCTCCTTTGAATAAAAATAAAGAAGAAGGAGAAAGGAAGAAGGAGAAGGAAGAGAAGAAGAAAAGAAAAGAGAAAAAGAGGAGAAAAGAAATTTGGAAGAAAGGAGGCTACGTTGGAGAGAGGAATGTGGGGGTTTGTGAGGAGGCTACCTAGGTTTTCTAGGGATTAGGGTTTGATGGGACATTAAATATGATGAGGGTGTGGGTAATTCAAAGGTGAGGATGCACCCAATTAAATGGGTGGTCCAGATTAAACATGAATGAATTTCATGTGGGGATGAGGGTGAGGGGCTAGTTAAATAATTATTAGGCTCCCTCATTGTTTTAAACAAATGAGGTGTTGACACAAAAATGCAAATTTGCAAATTAGCCCCCTTAAATTTGGGTATTTGCACAGACACATGAAATGACGAAAATTTGGCGGGCGATTCGGTGTCCGATGTTTTGTAGGGTCAGGGGGCGCTGTAAAATCGGTATGGGCTCAATTAGCATGGCACTGGAATTAAATTGGGATTTTCAGAATCGGTTAAAATAGTATCCTCAATTTAATTAGAAATAAATGCAAGTTGTGTTCTAAAATTAATTAGGAGTACATGGGGCCAAAATCAGGTCAGGTCATCAATACCAATAATGAAGTAGACTCAGAACAGGATATTACCCTAATTTGGGCCGCACGAAAAATAGGTCAAGATTGCCTCCAATTTCGATTGGAACGCACAACGACACAAAATAGAAATTTATTAAATAAACGTCCGCGACGATTTTTGTGCGGCTAAAAATAAGGTACAGAGAGCATAATTATGAGTTGCAAAAATAGCAGAATGGAAGGCGGGCATGTCTAGGGCAAGATTGTGAAATTTGTTGGAAGGTAAAAGCTATGGTAGTGCTCCAAATATCGAAGCAAAGGCAATAATAAATTAAAATACGGTAATCAATTACAATCTCCAATAAATAAACTCTAGATAAAACAATTAAATACATAATTCCATAATTCAGACAGGTGTTCATCTACTGGCTTCTAGGTCAAGTCGGCTAGCTCAAAATAAATGAATACTGTATATATTTATATATTTAATTACACATCTCACATATTTATTTAAATTAAATACTTATCATGCAATTACTTAATTGTAACTACCATAATATTAAATATTATTAAAAGTCAAAAATACCCCTATTTTCGGAACGTGGTAGTGACAGTAAATGTCGTCTTTATGCCTCTTTTAGAAAAATTAACATCATATTGATATTAACTTTCTCTTGTCTTCTTTTCAGGGGAAGACATCTACGGGGAGGGCAGCGTCGACGCAACTTTTGGCTTTGTTGCAGCTTCTGCCGATGATACGGAGGTGCCCGCCTTTGATAAGGAAACATTTTCGGGTGCCGGTTCACCCGAAACAGTTCCAATATCTCGAGAGGAGGATGAGCCTGTCATTACGACTATGCCTTCTTTGAGTACACCAGCCACTTCGGCCGTTGTTGGTGCCTCTACCTTTGTCGCGCCCTCTACTGAAGCGATGACTGTGATGATACCCTCTACAGTCGTTCCTGGAAGGGGATTCGCCGATATTGCAGCCACTCTCAGCGTCCAATCTGATTTTGCCATGTTGATTGAGCAGTATACTAGTATTTTCTATACCACTTTGAATACGATGATATCAATAGTGCTGACAAAGAATCTAGGTTTTGAGGCTCTGAGGAGGTCCTCCTAGTTTATGATAGCTTCAATCGGAGATTTCAACAACGCTGGAAGAGCTGATACACTGGAGCAGATAGTTAATAGTTTGGAACAACCTATTAACAATTATTTACAATTATCCCATGGCAACATTGATGACCTGGTCCAGGCTGAATATGACTCTTTGACTGCGAGGCTTGTTAGGGAGATGGAAACTCTGAGTAAGTCCATCGAGGCTTAGCAGAAAGAGATGAAAGAAGAGAATGTCATATTAGATTATGTCATTCCCCAGCTGGCTCAGTGCGAGGCCGAATATGAGGAAGAGGCAGCGAGGATCCCCAAATTGGAAAATGACCTCGCTAAGGCCAAGAAGAGGGCGCTCTCTTTATTGGCAGCTCGAGATGCGTTGAATGACCGAAGGAAAGCAGCTCAACAGAACCTGACACGTGCGGGTGTCACCCACGCAGATTTTGTTACTGCTCGGTCTGAACTATCTGCCTTGAACAATGATGAGGCAAGGTTGGAGCGGGCTCGTACTACAGTTTTAAGCTCCAGGAATGAGAAGATGGCCGCACTGGCGCAGCTGATCCGTGATTTGACTACTCCTTCCCAATGATGTACCTTCTTGTTTCTCCTGTAATTTTTCGGAGATAATAAAGACACATTTTCTGACTTTGTGGGCCCATCATTTTAGAATGTGATAGACTAGGGTGAAAGTGATATCAGAGGTATCATTAACATGACATTCTTTCGTTAAGGTTTGCTGAATGTAAATCTATTCAGAGTTAACGTAAACCTGAAAGAATGTAATCCAACTAAATTTGTATACTAAACACTATCAGAGGTATCATTAACATGATAGGTTTACAAATTAGTTAAGGATATCTATTCGGAGGTCACATGAACCTGATAGAATATGATCCAGCTAACTTTTGTGCATGATATCGTCAGAATAAGATCTTCGTCATACTCCGTTAAACGAAGGAGATCAAGTATGGTACTTCTTCGGGAATTTGCAGTTGATAATAGCCATTGCCAAATTTCCATTAGGCTTGGCTAATCTGTAAGTGCCATTTGCAATCATATAAGGGCCCTCCTTTTCTTTATGATTGTTTGTGCGAATTTTGGACATCGTACTAGAGATAATATGGACGTAGTACGATACCCTATTTGTTGAGGACATCCCACTGGGGGAATTTTTGGTGGACCTATTATTTGTTGCGCACGTTAAGTGCAAATAATAAGTTCGAAATAAGCCCTATCAGAGGTAGTATGGATATGATAGATATTATGGTTGGTAAATACATCCTGCTAGGGGATTTTTTTGTGGACCTATTACTTCTTGTGCATGAGGGTGCAAGTAATAAGTTTAGGACAAGCCCTGCCAAAGGTAATATGGACATGGCAGTTTTTGTGGACTTAACACCACTGGCGTACTTAGAGTTAAGTACGGGTGCTAAGTTGATAAGACAACCGATATCAAAGGTAATATGGACATGATAATCGATAGCCAAAAATTTGGAAAGTTTGTTCAGAGGTAATATGAACATGACAAACTTTTGGATTGTGACTCCATTGGAGATGGAGGTACATATCTGCTCAGAGGTAATATGGACATGGCAGTTTTTGTGCACTCAACACCACTGGCATACTTAGAGTTAAGTACAGGTGTTAAGTTGAGATGACAACCGGTATCAGAGGTAATATGGACATGATAATCGATAGCCAGACCAGGAAGGTTTGTTCAGAGGTAATATGAACATGACAAACTCAGCTGGGGAAATAACGAAATGTTTGGACAATAGTTCAGAGGTAATATGAACGTGAACTCATGTCCGAAAAATTTACTGTAGAGTAATTTTCTTGAGTGGGGATAGACCAGAAGAATCCACTGGAGAAACTTTAGGGATTCATCATCCGGTATTTTCTTGAGGGAGCAAATTGTCACTTTAAAGTAAAATCAATTTGCAGTGATCGTCCCCTCGTTTACAGATACAGAGTGATGACCTTGGCATTGATCAACTCCTGAATTCTCCTTTTTAGTACATAGCAAGCCCTTGTGGGGTGATGTATGTACCGATGGAAGAGACAATAATCTGGGTCATCGACTTTGCCAGCCCTCTCAGGGTATCTGATGTTGGGTAGCCGAAGTTTGTGTTCCTTCATCAACATATTGAAGATTTCAATGATGTCATCTTCATTGAAGGAGAAAGTCCCTTTCGGCCTTCGGACTCCCGATGCCTGAGTTTTATGATCTTCCGGGAAGATCGCCATCGTTGTATCATCTTCGGACTCAGAAGGAATTCTACCCCCAGCTTTGGATGGTGCCCTATTTTGTCGAGGTAGTCTACCCCCAGACATGTCGTGGCATTTGACCCCTGAAGTTGATTTAGAAGGACCTGCCTCTGGTATTACAGGATCAGCCTCTGGAGGTTTGGAGTTTACAAGAGATGCAGTATACCCCAACCCAAAATAAGTTTATTGACAGTAAGGATTACTATGCAACGGTGTTCGTCTGCCTTTTCCATAGTTGAGACCTTGTTTCAGCTTCAAATCATAACCCATGCTTTGTATAATCTTTAAAGCTTGTGGGCTATACCTGTGGATTTGTATTTTGCCACCCTCAGACTCACGAAATTCTTCTTGTACAATCGGACTGTTCCGCATACGACCGAAGACTATTGGATGCTGATCGTTGCGAGTTGGGAGAACAATAAAGACGGAATCTTCATGTGACCTACATGTCATGACGACATTAGATGTTGATGCATCTTCCCATATGATCTCCCCATGTTTGACAGTTAGGGGAACTGAAGCCTGTTTATGACTCTTGTCTTTGCGTTTCTGGATCAGAAATTCACGCAAGTCAGAAGTATTAACGGAAGAAGAAGAAGAGAAAGAATGTTTGTTCCTTCCTTTTACATTAGTTGGAATGCGGATATTGGGTACCCCAACCCTTTCTCTACCACCTATATATAGCAGTTCAGCCATATGAGTAGCACATGATCCTCGAGGAGCGTATCTATCCGCAGACTGGGTCTTCTTCACGCCGTGGGACTTCTCCTGGCGTAATTTGGAACTCTGCTCAGGTTGGCGTAAAACAGAGGAAGTCCTCAATCGGCTGTCAGCGTTCCGCGTAATATGAAGAGCGGGCAGACTCCTCTCTTAATGGCG
Source organism: Iris macrosiphon (assembly GCA_036927795.1). Lineage (NCBI taxonomy): Eukaryota > Viridiplantae > Streptophyta > Magnoliopsida > Asparagales > Iridaceae > Iris > Iris macrosiphon. The sequence goes on from JAYESA010000018.1 coordinate 73,536,954, forward strand.
TACAATCGGAGAAGTCGGGAAATCCGCCACTTGTTTTCTCTTGGGGAGATTACTGGGACTCTCTGCCTCCTTTTGAGTGAGAGAGATATTTTTACGCGCAGAACGTATTTGAATTTTCTGACTTGGCGCTGAGGCCTTGTCAGAAACTATGTCTGTCCCATCAGCGATGAGAGACGAGTTTTTACGCGCAGAGCACGGAGTAGACTTCTGGACTAGCACTGGGGCATTGCCAGAAGTTTTGTCTGCCACGTCACAGACGGAAGATAGGGTTTTACGCGCGAGGCATGGAGGTTGCGAAGCTACAGCCTTGTTGGTCGGAGAAACCAGAGAGTCGATAGGAATGGTAAGGGATGTCCGGGGCATCCAGACCTTACGCAATTTCCTGTTGTCTTGGACAGAGAGAGAGTGAGAGCTACCCCCTGCTCGAAGCATATCTTCGTAGGTAGATTGGTCAAACTGGACGACCAAGGTCTTCTTCATTTATCCTATTGATATTACATCGTATTGAGCAATTACTTTCTCGTCAGATAAAAAAGAGATCCCCAGTAGAGTCGCCATCTTGTGTTTGATAATAAATAGAAGAAATAAAACTAGGTTTATACGAAACCCTTTCTTAGGTTTACAAACAAGAAGTACTATTAACCCTATACGAGGATGTTAAGTACAAAATTTAATCTGGGTAAATATTGCTATAGGAGTCTGATCTGCGGTCGATCACTTTGTCCCTTGGACCACACAATGATGAAGAAGTGCTGTAGAAGAAGGAGATGCTTCAAAGATTGCAAGAGGGAGTGGATGCTAGATGCCAAAATTGTCGATCACTACTCTCTGTCTGTGCTCTGGATTCTTCTCTCTCAAAAATTGATCTCCCGACTTTTTATCAAAAATCCGACATTAATTCTTCGACCCTGTTTCACCCCTGGAGCTCTGTCAATAGAAGTCTCTATTTATAGGGTTTTAATGACAGTAACCGTCCAGTCGGCATAGAAGCCGGACAGTGGAGAGTATGGCACTTTTTACACGGCGGTTATAATAACTGCCACCCATATATAAATGATCTTCTGAATTCGCGTGTGATGCGTATCCCATGATGAGGTAACGCGTATAACTGCTGTGAAGATCACGGCATGCAAGCCACGTAGGTAACTGGCCCTCGCGTAGAAAAGGTTGGCGTAGAAGCCAATAACTGTTACCATGGCGTAGAAGCCAAATAGTTGTCAAGTTGGCGTAGAAGCCAAGTGGTTGTCAAGTCGACATAGAAGCCAAATAGGCGTAGAAGCCTTGTAGGCGTTGAAGCCTGATGCTGCATGGATAGGTAGCTAGCGTAAAAAGATAGCCGGTCCTCCTTCCTTGACTGAAGTCTTGAGCGTATTCTGGACCAAATAGCCTTATCACGCACCAATACAAATATAGCCTGAGTTGGCGTATTCCGGGGAGATAGCATACGGCGTACTCCTTATAGTTGAAAATAGCCCGGTTGGCGTAATGTGCAAAGGTGATGATGTGGACGTATTAGCCGTAATTATAGTTCCCCCAATTTTTGAAAATAGAACCAAATATCGTGCATTAAATACAGAGATCTGCCCCCATTATGCGCATTAAATGCAGAGACGTGCCTCGAGCTCTGTACGAAGAGCAGCTTTTGACGTGGCAATTTTTTTGTCTTCTGTTGAGCGTAAAAGCTCACATCTACCTGTATAAAACTAGGCAGCGTATTTTCTTGAATGCGTAAAAGCAATTTATATCAAGGAAATATCACTAAACGACGGTCTGGGTCTCTGTGCCAAATCATCATTACAGCCATCGTCTGGATAGTCGTGCAGTACTCTTTGTCAGGAGTCAGGTTCACTGCATGATTTGACAGGTTCATTCGAGGAATACAAAGCGTTCCTCGTACTCTTCTATGCTGCATTAAAAGAAGATAAGTTTTACGCCATAAAGGCGAGATAACAACCTTCTTACGCCGAAGCAGCCTGGAAATACTGAATTACACGGATTGTCTTGGGGCTTATATTTTACGCTGTACTACCGATGAAGCCCTATTGTACGCCGATGGCTCTGAAGTCATGTTTTACGCCACCCAGCACTGAAATACTGCGTATAACTCTACAGCGTATTTTTCATGCTTCTACATATATATATATATATATATATATATATATATATATATATATATATATATATATATATATATATATATATATATATATATATATATATATATATATCCAAAAATTATGGCTTCACTACTTTAAGCAAGATGTACTTGCCTTTGTGGGTTAACAAACATTTTCCTAAATCCAAGTCTAGGGTTAGGGCTAGGGTTAGGCTAGGTTTGGCCAAGGGAAGGAGCAAGGGGGAAGATGAAAAGAAGACAGAGAGTAAAAATGAAGAAGAATGAGAGAGGAGAGAGAAATACTCATATATATACCAAGTGGTAAAAATGAGGTTAGCCATAGGATTAAGTCATGACACTCTCCAAACAAATCTCAACCATCCAAAATAGGCTTAGTAGTGCCAAAAGTGAATCAGGTCAGGTATTCATCCTACGTACGGGTCCTAGTACGAGTTCATGGCAATTGTCAATATATGTTCACTATTGGTCTGGGGTAGTCTCCCGTAATAAACATGAATCCAAACATATAAAGTACAATATATAGACATAACCAACATACAAAATACAACAAGAATACATTAACAGGGAAAATTTTCAAACATCACAAATTCAAGAATACCAAATCTGGGAACGGGTGTGACACAAATAAAGCTGAAGCTGAATAAAAGTGGACGAGAATGGTACCTGTGACCACATCTTCTGCTTCCAAGGCCTCATCTATCAATAACAAGAAAGCTCAACCCTGCCCTCTCGGCGCTGGTCCCCTCTACTGCTGACCTCTAGGTGTCCCATGTGCTTGGTCCTGCACATACTGCTACGGCCTCTGCTGCTGGAATGCCTGAGCATGTGGGGGCAAAGGCCTCGAAGTCTGTTGTTGCTGCACCGGTGCTGGTGCTCTTAACTGTGATGTTGTAGGCCGAACTAATGACTGGACTGATGATTAGCTAGTTGGTTCCTCCTGGGACATGCTTCGATTAGGTGGTCTGGTGCCCCACACGATAAGCACAATCCCTATGCCCTATGACACTTTGACACTACATGTCCAGGTTTTCCATAATGAAAATAACTACGGGAGAAAGAAGAAGATGACTGCCTTTGCTGAGGATGCAGTTTGTGAGGAAAAGTTTATACAAAATTTTTGTGTTATAAACTATTGAAAAGAAAGAAAAGTACAAGAGATCCAAAACATGAATCTAAGTATAATTAATTCTGGAGAAGTATAGCTATAGAGATCTAATCTACGGACGATCACTTTACTCCTTAGACCACTCGACGACGAAAAAATACACACGACGAGGTAGAAATATAGAGACTATTATGAACAACTTGGAGAGTTGAACAATAAGAAATCTCTGGCACAATGGCACGAGAAGCTTCTATTTCTCTCACTCTGCTTACGAATTTCAAAGACTTAAAATATGCTACAAACAACTTGGAGAGGTGAACAATAAGAAAGCTCTGTCACAACAGCACGAGAAGCTTCCATTTCTCTCACACTACTCTTAAATTTCAAAGATTTAAAAAATTTAGCCCCTTTTTCTCTCTATTTGTCCGTCTCTTTTACAGAATTTAGGAGCGGTTACGAGAGTATGCGCATATTATGGATAGTCAACACTGTTTTACCATTATGTGTGCACTTTTGGTAGATTAACACCCCACGTTCTGTATGAGTGGGTGCACAACTTGCTGCCTACTTGACACGTAGCTTCCTATATGAGGAAAGCATAGGTCATGGGAGACAGTTATTTGTACACCTTTCCTGAAAAGTAAGGCATGTAAGACACGCATTCGTAACTACTTACTGTCAGTTAGGATAGTATGTGCACTTTTGAAGTCGTCTGGAGACTGGCGCATTCTTAGTAAGATTGGCATTGCGGCGCACTTTTGAAGAGAGTGGCACTGCGGCACACTTTTGAAAGAGTTGGCACTATTATGCACTTTTGAGAGAAATGGCACTGTGGCGCACTTTTGAAGAAAATGGCACTGTGGCGTACATTTGAAGAGAATGGCACTGCGACAGACTTTTGAAAAGAATGCACTGTGGCGTACATTTGAAGAGAATGACACTACGGCACACTTTTGAGGAAAATGGCACTGCGGGGCACTTTTGAAAGAAATGGTATTGTGGCGCACTTTTGGGAGAAATGACACTGTGGCGCACTTTTGAGAAAAATGGCACTGAGGCTTGGTCGTTAAACGACAACCTGGGTCTGCGTGTTGTATCTCCACTGTAATGATGACCTTTGAGTCTTCGGTTTCTGCCTTGGTCAGTTGTCAATCTATTGTATTAAATATTGAGAGGGAGAAGATTGTTTGTGCTCCATCTTTTGTAACATTAAGAAATTGTGCCATTTTTTTACTCTCTGAATTAGTGCGTCATCCTCTGAAATTGATGAAAAGTGCGCCAAAGTAAGAGACTGCGCGTCTTTCTTTTGGAACAAGTAGAAAGTGTGCCATTCTTCTACTTGTTGGATTTATTTATAGAAAACGGTGCCATCTATCTGAGGCGTACTTTTTATTCTTCTACAAGACCACATTCAAAGTTTTTGAATTCGTTCAGATGAATTCAAAATTACTTTGAATTAGAAGCATAAAAGTTGTTGATTTATTTTGTGCGCGCACTCTGGACAGAATCCTAGCGAATTTGCTGACGTGGCTGAAGGCATGTATCTTTGGCTTGCTTTTTTGGTTTTGACACGGTCTTTGAGGAGACGCAGAAGACTTTTTCGGAGATACGGGAAACTTTTTAGGAACAATTTTTGAAAGCTATGCCATACTTGGCATGTCTTCTCTTACAAATAGGAGCAAAGCTTTACCAAGCATTCCCATACTATCTCTTTCTTGCTGTGAGACTTGATCATGGCCACTGTTAAGTGCAAGTCTACGAAGATGACCGTAGCAGTATGGTTCCATTGGCTTTGCTGTCCGCCGAGAAGATGCAAGAGGAGATGCTTCTCAATGATGGGTGGGAGGCTCATCTGGAGATCGTTGCTGCTGAGCTCTTTATGTGATGGAGCATGGAAGGATATCATAGGCTTTGTCGTTCGTGTTGAATAAATAATTACCTAAAAGACTGTTCATTATCTTCAAACCCAGCTCGCTGGAATTACTCTTTTGATATGGCCCCTGTGTTGATTACAGGATTAGGATTACAATTCCAACCAGGACTTCTAGCGGTGGCGCTGGATGGTGATAGCGAAACAGCTTCCGTTCGACTCGCCATATCCTCCATCGAGTCCAACAGAAATAGGGTCGTGCTAATTTAAACAGGCCTAGTCCTGTTATATTATCCTCGCCCACAACATGGATTTCTTTTCCATGTAATGTGGTTTGTAATGAGGAGCTTATTTCTTCTGTGGCTCAGTTCATCTACATCGGGAGCAGACGGCATACAAAGATGGGAATATCTCTGTGATAGATCCCCATCATATGAAAATCTAGATGTAATAGATTTTCATATGTATAATCATGATTTTTTAGAATAAAAATCTATCTATGATAGATCTCCATCATATGTAATCATGATTAAGCATCAATAAAATTTTAGTTTTCACTTCATTGTACTGTATGCGTATTGTTGACTGAAACTTTGATCGAAGTACACCAAAAAAGACTGAATATGTTGACTTTCCCTTGCTGTCCCACTGATACGCATATAAATGCACTTATGGTTTGTCGCGTGCATTCTTATAACTTTTTTGGTCATGCGCACTGTGCAATATTTTCTGTTAATCAGACAAGTGTGCGCACATGGGAATTTTTGGTCCAACATCCTCCTCTCCTTATTTTTCTATCCATAAAGAAATTTTGTTTCACCTTAGTGATACTTTCAAATTGAGACACATTGAATATATATATATATATATATATATATATATATATATATATATATATATATATATATATATATATATATATATATATGCTTAGAGGTATTATGGACATGGCAGAATAACTTTATAGGGAAATTTGGTAGATGTATCACCCAAGGTATACTCATGCTGAGTACGAATGATCCATTTTAAAGGATATAATACTATCCAAGGTGATATGGACGTGATAGTTCACTAGTTTACTCCACCAGGGAAGAGAAGAAAAAGTAGTTCAAGGGTAAACTATTATCTTCTCTTTAGGGGATAATAAATGAGATTTGATTCAGAGTAATATGGACATAAATCATATTAGATTTATTGACTGATGAATAAACCTGTGAAATTATTCTTGACCCAACTGGGGATCAGGAATAGGGTATCCTTAAAACAACTGGACTTTAAGAATAGAACATTTTTGTTGGAGAGAATCGTTTAGATGATCTCAATGAGAGTGTTCCGTTGGATCTGAGAATTATTCCGCTGGAGGACTTTGAGGACCCATTACCCATGTCTTATTCAAAAATAAATATAGGTAACAGTTCGAGAGGCCGTGTAGGCTATGAGTTGCAGGGGATTTTAAAAAAAAAATTTGTTGTACATCTTATTTCAATATGCTAAAGATGGAGAAGAATATGGCTTGCTTAGACATAGTACTTCTTAAGGAATTTGTCGTTGATAGGCATCATTATTAAATCTCCATTAGGCCTAGCGAGCCTGTAGGGACCGTTGGAGAATATTGTCTTCACCACATAAGGACCTTCCCATTTAGCTTGGAATTTTCCTTTACTCTTATGGGTTGTGATTATAGGTCTCCTCACTGAAAGGACCAATTCACCGACCTGGAATATTCTTTCCTCGATCTTTCGATTAAAAGATCTGGAAATGCGTGCATGATATAGTTTAATGTGATGTTGAATGTGCAGACGCTTTTCATCCAATGCTTCTAATTCTTGCAGGCATAATCAATCATTATTCCCTACTGTTAGCTCATTAGCAATAGCTATTCTGAGAGAAGGTATCTGGATTTTGAGTGGAAGGACTTTTTTACACCCATAGACCAGAGAGAATGGCGTACAACCAGTTGGAGTTTGAACTGTTGTGCGATAAGCCCATAAACACTCTCCGGGTTTCTCATTCCAATCGCGTTTGTTGGATGAGATAAACTTTTTAAAGAGTTTGATTATTTTCTTGTTGGAGGCTTCTGCTAAGCCGTTGGCTGCTAGATTATATGTCGTAAATGCTATATTATGTATTCGATTCTTGTCATAGAACCGATAAAATGCTTGATTGGCAAATTATGGCCCATTGTTATATATTATCCTCCAGAGAACACCGAAACGATAAATAATAAGGTGTTTGACAAAGTTAATTATGTTGTACTTCTTAACTTCAATGAACGGGACTGCTTCTGCCTATTTAGAGAATTAATCAATTATTATAAGTATAAACTGATATCCTCTAGAAGAAGATGGCTTGATCGGACCAATAATATTTATTCCCCAAGCTTCAAAATGTCAGGAGGAAGTTGTAGGGTGTAAGAACTCTGCTGGCTAGTAGATAAAATTAGCATAGATTTGGCATGACCTGCATTTACGAGCGTAATCCACGGCATCTGCCACCATAGTGGGCTAATAATAATCCATTCTCCTGAGACAGTCTTGTAATTTAGGACCCGGCTGATGTGCTCCGCATATGCCATCATGAGCCTCACTGAGTGATTGTCTTACCATAGGGTTAGAAAGATAATATAGCAGCAATACATCATAAGAACGACGATATAATATTTTGGTCAAGGCATCATAGTATTATCGGAGTGAGCGTCTTTTAATGGAAGTGGCTTCTTTCGGATCTTCTAGAAGAATCCCATAGACAGTATATTCGAAGTTATGATGCAACCCTGTTCAACATGTAAGTTGTTTTTTGTACAGAAAAACTCTCATCCTGTTATCATAATTGAGTGTCATCTCTTTAGGGGAACAACCAATGATTCTTCTAGGCCGGCCAAAGCATCAACTTCCATATTCTGTAAATGAGGCACATGCTTGATGAAGAATCCTTTGAAAGTAAAAGCCAGTCCAATTGCCTTGATGATAAGGTATGAGGTCTTCATGTCGAACCCTATACTATCCCCTGATCTGATTGACTATCAGTTTAGAATCTCTATAGGCTTCAAGATATTCTATGTCCAATTCTTTAGCTAATTGGAGACCGATGAGTAGAGCATTATACTTTGCCACGTTATTAGAACATGGTTCACTGAGAGAATATGCTTGATGAATGAGTAGTTTATTAGGAGATACTAGGACTATGCCAACTCTAGCTACTATATTGCCTTTGGGTCATATTCTTGATGCGCCGTCAAAGAAATGTTGCTAGGTGTCATCTCTCATTGCTATATTAGATTCTAAGACTTCATCTGGGATGTCATCGTATAGTTTGGAAGTTTTTCGTACAGGATAAGCTGCCAGGAAATTATCTAACGCTTGACCCTTCACTGCTTTTTGTGGGATATATACCATGTCATAAGGTGATAGCAACATTACCCATGTAGCCAACCGAGAATTGAGTGTGCTCGGCTTGGTCATTAATATCCGGAGGGGATTTACTCTGGATATGACATGAATAGTTCGACCTGACACGTAATGTCGTATCTTCTGAATAGCAAACATCAAAGCGAGGCATTCTTTTTCCACTGTATTGTATCAATGTTCAGCGCCGACCATCATGCGACTAAGATAATAGATTGCATGTTCATGGCCTTCGTCATTCTTATATGCAAGAAGATATCCTAGGAAGTGATCCATTGCTTGAACATACAACAAAACGGATTTTTCTACGATCGAAGTCACCAGAAATGACAAATTTATTAAATATTGTTTGATATCGTTGAATGCTTGTTGACATACTTCGTTCTAGACAAAGGATACGTCTTTCTTCATTAACTGAGTGAATGGTCGACATCGTCCCGAGAAATTGGAGATGAATCTCCTAATGTATGCCAGACAACCTTGTAGACCACGAAGTTCTTTAAGATACGCGGAGGCTGTATTTTGTGGATAGCTTTGATTTTATCGGGGTCAATGTGAATACCTTTGAAAGTTATAACAAATCCAAGGAACTAGTCACTGGAGACTCCCAAAAAGGATTTAGTTGGATTCATCTTCAACTGGTGGTGGTGCATCTTTTCGAACATAATCTTCAAATCTTGAAGGTGATCATCTTTGTAGTGACTATTGACAGCGATGTCATACATATAGCATTCTACTATTTTCCGTAAATGCTTCTGGAAAATTGTACTCATGGCTCATTGATATGTTACACCTGCATTCTTCAAGCCGAAGGGCATGACTGTATAATAGTAAACTCCCAATGGTATACGAAAAGAGGTATATTTTTTGTCATCAGGCGATATCTTGATCTGATTGTATCATGAGAATCCATCCATGAGGGACATACGTTCAAAGCCACATCTATTATCGATCATGATATTTGTGATGGAAAGAGGAAATTTATCTTTTGGACAGGCCGAGTTCAGATCTCGATAATCTACGCATACCCAGACTTTTCTAATTTTTTTCATGGCTAGAACGATATTGGCTACCTAGTCTGGATGTTGCTCTTCTCGAATGAAGTCACATGCTATTAGTTTCTTAACTTCTTCTTCAATTGCATCCATCATATCCGAACCAAATCGTCGTTGTTGTTGTTTTACCGGTTTAGCAATTGGAAGAATATTGAGCCTTTGTGTGGCTATTTGAGGATCTAGGCCAAGCATATCCTCATAACTCCAGGCGAAGACATCAATATACTCATTTATTAGCTGGAGTAAAGCATGTTGATCTTCTTTAGGAAGGCCCTTGCTAATGAAGATTGGTCTTAGGAAAGATTCTTCTTCTACATCAATTTGGACTATTTCATCCTCTGTAGGTGGTTCACATTGCTCAAATCAAAGCTCCCATTGAGTATCCATTTGTTGCGTCTATGGATCATTTTTGAATTATTCCAATAGTTCAACGATTTCCTCATTTGGGACAGTTGACACCATATTTATAGAGAAAGCCTATTTGAATATGCCACCCATGCTTTTGTCAGAATCCCATAATAATGAATCAGATAAGGATGCATCCCTTCTTTTGATTCTGAACTTTCAGGACTTGTTGGTGGTGTAACATATCCTAAACCACGACCAGTCCGTTGGTAGTATATTTTCGGCTTGCCTTTAGGAGAGAGATGACGTATAGGAGTCCGTCTGCCTTTTTCATAATTTATCCCAAGCCAGATTTTAAGTTGTACCCCATCCCTTATGATGTTCTTGGCTGGTTGGCTATAATGATATGGTTGTATCTTCCCCATATCCTCGTCAGAACTATTAGTTTGTGTGACTCTTTTGTTTCTAACTTTGCCAAAAATTATCTGATGTTGCTTATCCTGTCTCGCTAGGACTATGATGTATGCCTCCTCATATGGTTCATATGACACACCATATTGGAATATAAATGCCACGGGTATGGACAAAGGTTCGTAGAGATGAAAAGCCTCGAAGAATTTTTCAGCAAAGGGTTCAACATCAATGTAGTGCGAAGTAGAGCCTTCTTTTTTTATGAAATATAAGATTTCTTCGTCTTCCACGTAGTCGACAGAATCTTCAGCCTTGACGGGAGGCTTGGCAAGATTGATGACTAGGGGTTGATTCACTGATGTTGATTTCTTGTTACTACGAAGGTCGATAATAAGTGGCTCATTCTCCAGTATTGGTTGTTCATTGCATCAAAGGTTGATGACCAATGGAGATGACTTGTGTAGGTTGATGCCGAGAGACTTCGAAGGAGTTGGACGAGTTGTACATCCTTTGATTCTGATTATCATAGGCTCTTCTTTTGGAGTGTTTTTAGCTTCATCACTAGCTTGATTAGCTTTCTCTTTTATATACTCTTGTGTATAGAGTGCAGAGTCAGCGAAATAGGCTTTGACACCTTTGAAAGGGTTGAGGTCAGCTACCTCTGTTTTGACCTCTCATCTACTGTTCACATACTTGAAACATTGATGTAGGGTGGAGGATATAATTTTATGCTCATGTATCCATGGTCGTCCTAGCAAAATGTTATAGGATACGTCAGAGTCAATCACATAGCACGTGACTTCAATATGTAGATCGCCTATCTGAATTCTTAGGCGTATATTTTCCAGTGGTTTACTTCTTCCAGCATTGAAGCCTAGAATGGTAGTACTGGTAGCAGACAAGTTATGCATCGGTATCTTCAATCCTCTCAGTAGACTTTTAGGAATAATGCTGAGTAAAGAACCATGGTCGATCTGAATCCAGTTCACCTTAATAGATCTGATGTAACCAGTATAATACAGAGGCCAGTCATGTTGATTATCTTTGAGTAACATGTTATCTTGCGTGAAGGTGATATTAGGAATCTTCTCGATAACGCTGTGGCATTGAGGACACGCTAATGGCTCTTCATCAGGAGTCTTGAGTTAAGCTAAGCATGAGTATACATGTATCAGAGCTTCGCTCAAAGCTTCACGAGTCTCCTTCGATAAACGAAATAACTCAAATATGGAGAGTCGGGCTGGAGTACTGGCCAGTCCCAATATGTCAAAATTATAGGACTTTTCAAGTCCTTGGGGGTACATTCTTCTTCAGAGATTTTTCGAAGCGTACTTCCTTTTGCTTTTCTTTCTCTATAATAGTAGGCTTCGAAGGACCAGGTTCGGTTGTGACCGAAGCAGTAGGAGTTGGCGGAGTAGGAAGAGTGTCAGAAATATCTTCTGGGATAGATTCATAAGTTTTATGATAATCTTTATCGGAACTGGTACCAGTCATGGATTCTTCTTCGGACATCACAGAAAGAAGTACCATGTTACCGGACTTGAGTTTCTTTTTTATCATGCCCCTTCTTAGAGCGAGTCTATGGGCTGGTCTCGTCGTAGCCCAATCCACTACGGGATTTATTGGACTGTCCTCGGGGTTGTAGAGGAATATGTCGTCCCTTGCCAAAGTTTAAACCTTCAGCTTTCTGGAAATTATATCCCATATTTTGTATCAAGCGTACAGATTATTGGTTTTATCGATGAAATTGGGGGCACTCCTTCTCAAGCACCTGAGTTGAGGTCAATGCTTTAATGGTTGCAGAAGGAGGAGGAGGAATTTGTGTAGGAACACCTTCACAAGCACTGAAGATTTGTTGCGCCCTATATAGCGGAATGCTGCCAATCATAAACCATTGTCGGTGCGTCAAGCGAAGCTTATGAGTAGAGCTTAGTGGGGCAATATTCAGATTTTAAAGTCTGATATCGAGAGATACATCTTCCTAATGTTGGTCCTGATCTCCATCTGAATGAGGATCCGAAGAAATCATATTGCATGATTTATACTTCTTACCCTTCTTAGATTTTGAATTGGAAGATGCTGCTCCCTAGTCCCAATCTGACAGCAGGTCAGGATGAATCCACATAATCTCGCCATAATTTGTGGTAAGAGGCACCAGCTCCTCTGTTTGACTTCTAGGCGGCGAAAGATCTACCACTTCCATCGTAGCTCGAGGTATTGGGATAATGCCGTTCGGGACTTCTTGTGCTAGAAAGTTGCCAAATTGAAGAGACACCATATTGGCAGTGACTGTCTTCTATTCGTTGTGATAGCTTTAGCATCTATCAACTGATGTATCTTCCTTTTCAAGACATAACAGGCCTTGGTAGGGTGATGTATATATCGATGGTACAAGTAGTACTTTGGGTTGTCTGTTTTACCATCCTCATTTGGTTGCTTCACATCAGGCAATTGTAACTTGTTGCTTTTTATCAAGCATTCAAAAATGCTGGGAATATCGCTCTCGTCAAATGAATATTCTTTCTTAGGCCTGGAAGACTCTGTAGGATTTTGTGTGGGAGGAGAGGTGGGTCGCTTTGACAGATTTATCACCAAGGTCTCATTTCTTTTATTGTTGCAATTATTCACACTATTGGAAGGATGTTTCTCTTCAGCATTAGTCATTTTTAACCCTAAATTGTGTGCCATTTTTACGTTACCGTCAGCAGCTTCGGTCCTGATGATGCACGTCGTCCAGTCTTGAAATTGAGTTGGACCTGTCCAGAATCCTACTATAGGAAGTAGGTTCTTTTTGCAGGTATCAATGAATGCGGAGTCTGAAATACCGGAGGATAACTTCAGAGTTGCCTGCCTGAAATGCTCAATGAATTCATGAGCAAATTCCTTCTCCTTCTGTTTGATATCGATGAGTGAAGACATCGTCATGTCCATACCTTCCTCATATAATCATAAGAGTAAAAGATACTTAATGTCATCAAACAAGGATATGCAGTAATCAGGTAAAGTACGATACCAATTATAGGCTATGCCGAGCAAGTATCCCACGAATAATCTGGTAAGGAGAGAATCCTCTTTCTGCAGATAACCTGTCATCATATTAACGTAATTGATATATTGGCTCGGTGATATCCTGCCTTCAAACAAGACTATCGATTGGGGTTTGTATTTAGGAGGGAACGAAATATTATACCAATAAAGAGGATAAGGTTGTTTCACCCCCAGCTTGCAAAGTTGGTCTTTGTTCTTTAAAATATTGACATGTGCACGCAACTCTCGGATAGCTTCGAGATGATCTTCTGGTCGGAGTGGTACGACTGACTGATAGGATTCTAATTGAACATGAATCATCACCAGCGGAGATCCATCCCCAATGATGAGAGGATTAAGAGTTGGAGCTACTGACTCTTGGTTTATGATAGCTTATGGATTTGTATTATCCTGCTGAGACATTCTTCCAGGAGTAGGCTACGCAGGTATGAATGAAGCCACTTGGACAGGTGCTGGTATAACAGAATGTTGGTCTGTCATCTTTTGATGCATATTTTGCATCATGGTGTGCATGTCCTTAAGAGCAGCCTCTAATGAGTTAAGATGTTGTTCGATAGCTTCTTATGGAGAAGCTTCTTGTTCATCACCGATGGTGTAAACACTAACATCCTTGTGTACGACAGAGGGATTGGTAGGCATAACCGTGTAGTTGGAGTCTACACTGTCAGTTTTAGAATCAGGGGGATTGCTACCCCCAGCCTCGAATTATGAGGAATGAGGATTCTCGTGACGAACGGGGTCCCATCTTCGAGAATGAGTATTTTGGTATACTCCTTCAAAGGAGTCGACGAGTTGGTCAAATCTCCTCTGGCTGGGTGTTCTTGAAGAACTTCATCTTGATTGTCTCCTACCACGATTTTAGTGGTGGCCCACGCAGGTCCTTTGAGGTCACAATTAGTGTGATTCGTAGTGGTGCTCTAAATTGAGTGCTATTACGAGCCTGTTTTAGGATATAGGATATAGGCTATAGGCTGAGAATACTCAATCACATCTAGGAAAAACTCTATTGATTTATTTTAACTGTTCTTCCTTGATATTAATATTTGACCTTTAACTGTCTTTTCTTTGAGTGTCTTATATCATGTGCCAAATTGATTCTTCCTTTCGCTTTATCTCAGGATGCCGCCTAAGACTAGATCACAGTAGGGGAGAGCAGCTTCTAAGAGATCTACGACTTCCCGAGGGCCTGTACCAGTCACTTCTCTGGTGATTGGCATATTAGCTACGTTCGGGGGTCCACCTCCAACTCAGAGGACTGTTCCGACTGTATCTGAGGGACTTCCACCTCCACCTTCCATTCCGATAGATGCGACGTAGATGTTCACACTGTTTCGCGAGATATTGGAGGCACAGAGGGCTCAGTCCGAAGCACACCAAAGGCAGAATAATATGTTATGACAGGGCATTGAGAGTGCTCATTATCTTACTTTTGCCATAGTAGAGAGAGGAGTTCCGGTCCAGCAGCAGGTTGCTCCACAGGTTACCCAGCTTCGGCCAGGCAACATTCAAGACTTCAACAAACTGGAACCTCGGGTCTTCAAAGGAACGGAGGGCATCGTCTATGCTGATGATTGGCTTAAGGATATTGAGCGTCTTATGAGGGTGTCCCGTCTTACTAAGGATCTGAAGGTTGAGGCAGTAGGACTTCAGCTATTCGACGTCGCCCACACTTGGTTCAGGAATGAGCCACTTCTTGCTGATGCAGGACAGTCTTAGGAGGTGTTCAAGGATCTCTTTAAGAAGAAGTTCTTTGCTCGGGCAGACTGGTTAGACTTGGGGAGGCAGTTTGAGAGCCTTATTCAGGGGAGCATATCTGTGGAGGAATACGCTGTAGAGTTCGGTAGGCTGAGCCGATTTATGAAGTATTTGGTGAGGGAGCCGGAGGTTCGAGCTATTCGTTTTTACGAGGGTCTAAACTGGGAAGTGAAGATCCTCATTCCGTCTTTTTATGAGACCTACTCGGAGATACTTGCGGAGGCACGCAAGGTTGAGCGGGAGTTGGGTTTGAAGCCCAAGAGAGATTGTAATTCTTTTCTGGGGGCTAACAGCAGCAGAGTGACTGCTAAGCGTCCTTATTTCAGTCCAGGCCTTTTCAGCAGCCGCAACAGCACCAGACTCCAGATAGGGCACCGTTTCACCAGGCACCGCAACAGCAGAGATAGTTACAGCAAGCTCCTGCCACTTCTGCAAGAAGTCCGGCCATATCTGGGAAGTTTGCAGAAAGAGGTTGGGAGTTTATTTTTATTGTGGTACCGAAGGGAATCAACTAAGGGAGTGTCCTTCCAATCCTCGTCATGCAGTTCAGGGAGCAACTCCAGCTCCGAGGACACAGGCGAGACCACTTGCAGTACAGTCGAGGGGACCGCCGCTTCTGACCTAGCAACAGCGTTATGCCCAACACCAACATCAGGGAGGTACACGTCAGGGACGAGCGGTCGCTATGATAATCGAGGAGGTCAAGCCCACCGGAGATGTCATTGCAGGTTCTGTTCTTCTTGATTCCATTCCAGCTTTAGCTTTGTTCGATAGTGGTGTTTTCTATAGTTTTTTATCTATTTCTTTTGCTCCGAAGCATCATTTGGTAGCTGAGTCTTTGCTTAAGACTTGGAAGATCATGACCGGGGGAGACATTATCCTGGTTAATGATATTTGCAAGGATCGGAGAGTTACTCTGGGAGGCCGGGAGCTGAGTGCGTATCTACTTGTAATGCCACTTTTGAGCTACGATATTGTACTCGGGATGGATTGGTTGAGTAGGCACCGTGCTAGTATAGATTATAGAGGAGATAGAGTTTTGTTTAGCCTGCCAGGAGAGCCAGAGTTTGAGTTTGCTAGAGGAGCTGCAGAGCAGGGAGAAGGCATTATCTGTGGAGCTATGGTGGAAGACAAGGAGTTGCTGCATCCGTTGATAGCAGATTTCTTGGATGTGTTTCCTGAAGAATTGTCAGGATTGCCGCCAGATCGAGATGTTGAATTCTCTATAGACTTAGTTCCAGATGCAGAACCAATTTCACAGCATGTCTATAGAGTAAACAACAGCGAGCTGGTCGAACTGAAGAAGCATGTGGACGAGTTGCAGGATAAGGGGTTTATCAGATCGAGTTCTTCACCGTGGGGAGCCCTGATATTATTTGTACCGAAGAAGGATGGATCGGTGCGCATGTGCATCGATTACAGGGCATTGAATAATCTCACTATCAAGAATAAATACCCATTGCCATGAATTGATGACATGTTCGATCAGTTGAGTGGCGCCAAGGTATTTTCCAAGATAGACTTGAGATCAGGCTACCACCAGGTGAAAGTAAGCCGGAGGACATACCAAAGATTACTTTTAGAACTCGGTATGGCCAGTATGAGTTTATGGTGATGTAGTTTGGGTTGACTAATGCCCCAGTAGTTTTTATGAATTTGATAAACAAGGTATTCTATCAGTACCTTGACAAGTTCATAGTGGTGTTCATCGATGACATACTCATATACTCGAAGACACCGGAGGAGCACGAGGAGCATTTGCAGATTGTGTTAGATGTGCTGAGGAAGGAGAAGCTATATAGGAAGTTGTCCAAGTGTGAGTTCTTCTTGGACAAGGTGGAGTTCTTGGGATATGTTGTAACTGGTGATAGAATTTTAGTAGATCCGAAAAAGATAGCAGCAGTAGAATCTTGGAAGACCCCGAGTTCAATAGCAGAGATTAGGAGTTTCTTGGGTTTGGCAGGTTACTACAGGAAGTTTGTTTAAGATTTTTCGAGGATTGCTGAGCCGATGACCAGACTCACCAAGAAGGATGTAGAGTTCATTTGGACAGAGAAGTGCCAGATTGCTTTTAAGGAATTGAAGAAGAGGTTGACGTCTGCTCCTATTTTGACGTTGCCATTAGGGTCTGGAGGTTTCACTATTTATAGTGATGCATCTAGGAAAGATTTGGGTTGTGTTCTTCAGCAGAATGAGAAAGTGATTGCCTATGCATCCAAGCAATTGCGTCCTCATGATAAGAACTATCCTACCCATGATTTGGAGTTAGCAGCAGTCATCTTTGTCATGAAGTTGTGGAAACACTATTTGTACGGAGAGCGTGTGGAGATCTTCACAGACCACAAGAGCTTGAAGTACGTTTTCACGCAGAAGGAGTTGAACATGAGGCATCGTCGGTGGTTGGAACTGATAAAGGATTTTGACATATCTTTGTAATATCATCCTGGGAAAGCCAATGTAGTTGTCGATGTCTTGAGCAGGTATCCGGTAGCTATGTTGTTGATGCAAGATCGATATTTATTGGAGGACTTGGAGAGCTTAGGCATTGAGGTGATAGTTCATGGTTGTGCTATGCATATGTGGGGGTTGTAGATACACTCAGAGTTGATGGATAGGATCAAGGTAGCCTAGTATGAAGATGTATCTGTGAGGAGCACCAGACCTCAGGTGAGAGCAGGATTGGAGGATAATTTCACCATTGCTGAGGATGGTTCTTTGCGGCATGGTGTTAGATTATGTGTGCCTAGTAGAGAGTTGTATGAGGAGGTATTACAGAAAGCACATCGCTCTTAGTATTTTATACATCTAGGTGCTAACAAGATGTATCAGGATATGCGAGAGAGTGTGTGGTGGTATGGCATGAAGAGGGAAGTGGCATAGTTTGTATCCAGATGCTTAGTGTGCCAGCAGGTGAAAGCCGAGAGGTAGAGGTCAGGCGGTTTACTTCAGCCATTACCCATTCCATAGTGGAAGTGAGTGCATATTACTATAGATTTTGTGTCCGGACTTTCACGATCTTCAGTAGGGAAAGACACGATTTGGGTCATCGTTGATAGGTTGACCAAGTCGGTCCACTTTTTGCCTTTCAAGGTGGGTTTGTCTACGGAGAAGCTGGCAGAGATGTATGTGAGGCAGATTGTCAGGATACATGGGGTTTTCGTTAGCATAGTCTTAGATCGGGATAGTCGTTTTACTTCTCATTTATGGAGGAGTTTGCAGGCAAGTTTGGGCACCCAGCTCAAGTTCAGTACTGCATATCATCCCCAGATAGATGGCCAGTCGGAGAGGTCTATTTAGACTCTCGAGGATATGCTGCACACTTGTGTACTAGATTTTGGGGGATCTTAGGAGGACCATCTCTATTTGGTAGAGTTTGCTTACAACAACAGCTACCAGGATAGTATAGAGATGTCACCATTTGAGGCTCTATATGGTTGGAGATGTCGTACTCCTTTGTCATGGGACGATGTTAGAGAGATAGCTTTGCTAGGGCAAAAGATGGTTGTGGATGCAATGGAGAAGGTTAAGCTGATCAGAGACAGACTTCGAGTGGCGCTGGACAGACGCAATATTGTGCTGATAGCCACCGGAGACCTTTAGAGTTTGAGGTATAGTTTTAGATTTTTTGTTTGTGCTTGATATTGGTTGTTTATTATAGATTAAGTTCTTAAGGTTGTGTTTTGTTCTAGGTTGATAGTTTGGTATTTTTGAGGATTTATCCGACACGAGGTACGATTCGCTTAGGTGGAGGCGAGAAGCTTAGTCCGCCATTTATCGGACCTTTTATTATTCTCGAGATGGTCGATGTAGTTGCTTACAGACTAGACTTGCCGCCTGCATTGGAGAGAGTGCACAATGTGTTTCACGTGTCGCAGTTGAGACGGTACGAGGCGGATCCTAGTCACGTGTTGGATCACTTAGAGATAGAGGTGGGCCCTACTCTTAGCTATCCAGAGCAGCTAGTTGAGATTCTAGATCAGAGAGAGAAGGTGCTGAGGAACCAGACTATTCCCTTGGTACGCGTCGTATGGACGCATCATTCTCTGGGGGAGTCTACCTGGGAGAGAGAGGATAAAATGCGAGAGCGTTACCCATATTTGTTTGTGCCTTAAGGTATGTTCTGTTCATTTGTGTTCTGATTCTGTTTTATTTTCTGGGGGTATTTTCGTCTTTGAATTTCGAGAACGAAATTATTTTAAGGGGGGGTAGACTTGTCACTACCATATTTTCTAGGAAAATGTATTTTGGTTATTTCATAATTAATTAAATATTATGCATGTTGAATAATTATTTATTATATTATTTATTTATTGTTAGATGTTATTTATTGTTTTGGACTTGTGTTAGTGGACCTAACTAGTTTAGATTAGATCCACGGACCAACATTTATATTTGGTTATAATTGAGCCCAATTATAAGCCCATTCATTATGATGATGATTAATTAAGTTAAACCCACTAGACTAGAACCTTTCCTCCTTAATTATTTCTTCATGAAAGGCCCCAAGGGATATTTTAGACATTACATAATAGCTGGGTCATCATGAAACCCCGTAGGACATCCATCAGTGCTTGGACAACACTCTTTGGCTGCTCAGGCTGAACTAGGTGCATAGGTGCTACCTGCTGGCCTGGTTCTTCCGGCCGATCTGCCTCAGGATTTACTCTAGAATCTGCCCCTAAATTCTGGGACCGATCTCCAAGAATATGCTGGGCTCCTGAATGCTGACCCTCCTCGAGCTGCACTTGAACTATCTGGCCGGTAGTAACAGGAACATTGCCCCTGAAAGTTAAGGACACAAGAGTCAAGTCAAAGAATATGATATATCAACGATAAAAGCAGATAACAGATCAAGGATCAGGGATAGAGAAAATGACTAGGGATCAAGGAGAACAATTTAGGATTGAGACATCTAACAATAGCAACAACCCCCATATATCTGTAAAATAGATCAAATTTTCTCAGACAGACCTGCGTGGGCCACCATAAAAACTCTGTCACGCACTAAAACCAGAATACTAGAGAGCGGGGGCAGGCAATGGCCAGCTACGTATACTTAGAGCATACTAGTACTCTGTATATACCCTAGTGTCAAGCTTAGGTCCAATAAACCCTAGTGTCTCAATCACAAGCTCAACAATATAAAATATCAAGATATAAGATTAGCTGACATATAATAGTAAAGCGTCCCAAACTATATATACATAGATGATCATGATGCTAGTAAACACAAAATGAATAAACTAGCTAGAGTCTAAGTCATACGTGATCAACCCTAGGATATGCTGATCATGCTAATGACCGTAGGCTAGCAGTCAATCCAAAATATGAGCTAAACACGTGCTCGGTGGCTAAACACTAACAAAAGTAAAATGTACAACAGAGTGGGGAAGAAAGAAACCACTCAAGTGGTATGGTGCTCCTCGTAGTCACCATCCTCAGGAAGGTACGGAAGATCCTCCGGTGCTGCTACTGGATCTGGTCATGTAAAACTAGTGGGGTCAGACCCAAATAGCAAGTGCCATAAAGTGAGCCAACTAGGAACTTAAACCAACAATATAGGTAATACAAATGACTAAAAGTAAATGATCTCAGGAAAAAAAAACTGTAAGTATGCAATATGACATATCCTGAACATGTAAACAAATAAGAATATCAAGTGCAGAAAGTAAAAGGGTATAATCTCATGCATAAGCCTAGACTAACATCATCCATCAACCACGGCAAATCAAATAAGTACGGCTTGATACTTTTACTAATTAGGATTATCACAAGTCCCAATTACTAACAAATACAACGCGAAACTAGAGTTCCTTCATATTGCATGCCCTTATAGTCTGTCCGGGTTACCCATTCGCGCAAACTAGCCAGGACCTCTTCCGTCTTGCCCACCAAACAACTTGCTTGTCTAGCTCAGCCCCTACTGAGCTTTCTGGTAGGCATCAGTTTATTATCAATTCCCAAGATACTCCTCACGATACTCTACAAGATACTCCACACAATATTCCTCAACCCTTTGCTATGGGGAACCGGGACTACATGCAACTTAGAAAAATCCCTAGCCATGAACTATGTGAATCTCTAGTTATTAACCTTTATTATTTTCTTATAGAATTCCCGGTGTGACATTTCGCAGAATTCATCCTAGACATGAATGCAAACTAGACAAGGTTTAATATTCATTGCACAAACGGACTCATGTAAGCCACGATAACTAACAAGGCCATGTGATACCAGGAGAAACCAAGTAAAACCAGGTCAAGCCATGTGAAGCCAGGTACAACCAAGTATAACCATATGAAGCCAAGAGAATCCAGGTAAAGCCAAATGAAACCAAGTTAAGTCATGTCAAATGGAGCCATGCAAAGTCATGCCAAGTCAATCGACTTATCATGTGTAGCCGGGTAAGGCAAGGTAAAATCAAGTAAAGCCAAGTCAAGTCCAGTCATTTGAAGCCATGTAAAGTCATGTCAGGTCAGGTCAAGTCATCACGTGTCCAAGCAAAAACCAGAAGAATCAAAACAAAAGAACAAAAGAACAAAAAAATACAAAAGAAAGAGCACGATCGGTATACCGTCGATATACTATAATATATCATCGGTATGCCATACAAGAGATAAAAAAATATAGCAGCTTCTAAGTTTCAACAAATCGGTATACCGTCGGTATACTGTAGTATACTGTCGATATGTCATTCCAAGTAGGCAAGAAAGGTTATAGAAAATGAAGTTCCACAAATCGGTATACCGTCGGTATGCTGAAGTATACCGTCGGTATGCTGAAGTATACTGTCGGTATGCCGGCCAATACAAATATCCCGAAGTCGGTTACCAAAGTTGGCCACGATCGGTATACCGTCGGTATACTGTAGTGTACTGTCGGTATGTCGATAAAGTTCACAGAAGGTTTTGGGATTCTAAGTCGATCGAAATTGGTATACCGTCGATATACTGTATTATACCGTCGGTATTCTGGTTTCCAAGAGAAAATAAGGCTAAAGTTAAGTCAAGTTTGATTTTCGGGACCCAAACCAAATTCTAAAAATTACCAGAACAAAGTTTAACTAGGAGTCAAGTCTAGGGATAAGTCTCATATCACGATATGGACTAAAACTCACGATCATAATTCCGGCACCGTTTTCGATACCGAGTTACCTGAAAGGGACATGACAAGATTCTACCAGAAATCAAAATCGAAATCGTCATAATAGGAGAAACCATGCAATGAACAACTATAGTAAAACAAGTTAAACTAAATAAGTAACTACCAAAGCTCCAGAAAATAAAAATGATAAGAAAGTAAATGAAGTTCACAAAATTGGCAAGGTGTACTTGCCTAAAGCGAGCTCCCAGCCTAAATCTTCTAATCTACCACCAAGAAGGGGTTCAGAAACCATACTTCAAGTCTCAAGACTAAGCTCCAAGATCAAGAAAGAAATGGTGGAGAGAGAAGAGAGAAAAAGAAAAGCAAAAAATAATGAAAATCGAATTCCATATATAGAAGATGTGATTTAATCGTGACCGTTGGATCTGCCTCGCCAGTGATCCACGACTCGATCTAAATCAATCTCGACTGCTCAAAATAAAACCAAGAAACTAATGGATAATATAATGATTTAAACACTATTCATTAAAATATCTCTCGAAAATATCTAGCGAAAATATCTCGAAAATATCTAGCAAAAATATCTCGAAAATATCTCAAAAGTAAAATAATAATCCGACGGACGGTATACCACTGGTATACTGGAGTATATCACCGGTATGTCCGTCGGGTAGTAAAGTTTCAATTTTGAGAATTTTTGAGCTTTCACGTAATTTAATAAAATGATATAAATAGCACAAAAATACGTATCCGCATAAAATATGAATATTGTGAGACAAGTCTCACATACGAGCCTAACACATAGCTTCCTGGCGCATAGCAAGTCATGGCAATTCATGCACATAACAAGGTATGCATCTAGTGAGCCAGGGGCATAGCGATCTGCCGTATGTACCCTCAGGCGCATTGTGTAGCGCACCGTTCTCCCGGTACGGAGATCGCGGCTAAGAAATACAAGACGGTATCGTTCGATCGGGATAGATTGAATTAAGAACTCGTCCTCATTATGGATTTGTTTCTTCGGAATCGATTCCCATATTCAGTGGACTGCGCCCCAAGGATCGGCTTAGCGGCAGAGTCAGGAGGGACCTCTCCGCTGCTAT
This sequence comes from Iris macrosiphon, assembly GCA_036927795.1. Classification (NCBI taxonomy): domain Eukaryota; kingdom Viridiplantae; phylum Streptophyta; class Magnoliopsida; order Asparagales; family Iridaceae; genus Iris; species Iris macrosiphon. The sequence goes on from JAYESA010000018.1 coordinate 73,560,291, forward strand.
CTTTTATTGCCTCGGTTTTCGATGTCGCTTGTTGCTTTCGTGCTTTGAGTTGGTTTTGGGATTTGCTTGTTTTCCTTGAACGGTTTTGATGGTTTTCATTGTTTTCGTTCATTGACTTGCACTTCTATTCTGAGATTGGAAAGAGAGGAAGAAGTATTAATCAAGCTGTTCGTGTGCAGGTGAACGAGCAGTAGGCGGCTTGCGAGCGGAGTCGTGAAGCGCCTCTTTCCTTCTCCTTTCCTTCCAACCAAGTGAGTGGCTACCAACCCGATTAGCTAGCCCTGCTTCCAAGCTTCACTCCTTTGCCCCGATCAAACGATACCAAATAATAATAAAAGAAACCAAGATAAAAGACAATAGACTTGGTTATTATGCTTGTCAATCAAACCTGTGAACTGTTGCCTTATCGTATGCTTGTTCGTGCAAATGTTCTATAAAACGTGCTAAGTATAGAACACATCTTGTATATGCATAATTGTTCAGGGAGGCTATGCAAAATAAATCATGCAATACTACTAGTCGTGTACTCGTGTTCTTGCACTCGTGTTGCCTCAAATGCATGACTTGTTAACTTGTTCATCGTGTTCGATCATGGACAACTTGTGCACAAGGTATTGGTTCTGCGGACGGTCGCTGGGGCACTGGCACCGATCCGATCCGGGCGAAACTCGTGTGTAGTCGTCGTGTTCGGGACTGGATAGCTTGCAGCGCAATCGTGTTCTCTCGTAGCATGCTATCCTTGTCCTCGGCTACGTCCACTATGGCAACCATGCCAGTGATCATCGTGTATATTTAAACCTGTTGCATACTAACTTGTGTCTTCGTGGCAGGAAAGGCATGGTAAGTATTGTACAGATAATTCAGACGGGCAGGTAAAATCCACCGAACGGTGGCACGTTCATTTCATTATAATTCTATATGCTGCTTACTTGTAAATGAACTAAGGCAAGATAGAAACCCACAAATATGCATGCTTCATTAAAACAACGTGTTGATTGGTATAGTCAGGCTAGCTCGCCTTCACCAGCATGTTTCGATATGCTGACCCTCGTTGAAACAGGTTCTCCGCACCAAGGCGAACCGAGCGAGGAGCCGAAGTCGTCTTCCCGATCTAGTCCAGCTGTTGGCGCATCTTCACCGCGCCCCTGAAGCCTTTTGAAGTCCGAAGCTGCAACTCTTCATACACAAATGCAGCTCTGTGGCAAAGCTATCCTCCAGCCTGGAGGTCTATATCGTTTTGAATTTATAAAGGGATGTAATGTACAGGACTGCTATCTCATTTTGAGACATCTCTTTTGTAAGCCGTTCGGCATATTAGTTGACTCGTTCAGGAGTTTGTAATAGATGTTCATTATCAATAAAGAGAACTTTTCCATGTTTCAAATCTGTGTTTTAATTTATCTGCGTACTCTGAATATGTGCTTGCTATGCAAATCATTAAAGCCTTGTGCGGGCGCAACCCCAGGCCCGCACGGCGGTCACGATTCGGGGGACGCCTCAATTGATTCTACGGAATTGGGTCGTGACATAGAGGTATCAGAGCACAGATTCAAAGTTCCTTAGACTTTGTACTGGAAAAGTTTCTTTAACGATCAAAATTCTTGTGCGAACTCTTGAACTCGCTAGGCCAAAATGAGATACGTTCATGCAATAAGTCCATAATACATTATGATCCTAATGTAATTTACCTTCTTTTGAAGGAGTGGCTCCAGCGCAATTTGCAGCGCAAACACCGGACGAAATGCAAGGCCAAGAAAGTAGTTCGGATACTTCGGGAAGTTCAGAGAGCCAGCGAGCCGTGCCAAGCATCGATCCCGTCTAACGAATGTTGCAGATGTTGGAGGCAAACCAATAAAGGGACGAGGCTCGCTATGAACGGGCCGAGAAGCGAGCAGAAGAGAGTCAGCTCAAGTTTCAAGACAATATAGAAGCACGATTCTCAGTCCAACAGAAGCAGGTAGATACCCTGCAGCAGATCGTTCAGACTTTGGCATCCAACCAGTCCGCGGCAACGCCAGCGACTCCGGTGGAACAGCCCGTGCTTGAAGTAGAGACGCCGCAAATTCCAAGGGCGAGGGACGTGACTACCTTCGACTTTGGCCACTTCAAGAAAGTCTGCAATACTCCATTCAACGGGACTGAGGACCCAGTCGTAGCTCTAGATTGGTTGGTCGAACTTGAAGATCACTTCGCTCTGCTAGAGGTCCCCGAAGAGAAGCGCGTCGCCTGCGTGCGACTACAGCTCCGCCTCAGCGCGCACGATTGGTGGGACGTGCATCGACGATCTCTCCAATTTGATCACGGAGAGGAGGCGATCTCGTGTACGACCTTTCGTGCCGCGTTCGAAGAGGAGTTTATACCCCCTCCAGTACAACGTCAAATGGAAAATGACTTCGTGCAACTGAGGCAAGGCAGGATGACAGTTAAAGAGTACTCCGCCGAATTCAACCGACTCTCCAAATTCGCTAGGGCCTATCTACCTGATGCAGCGAGTCGAGCCAGAAGGTTTGAAGGTGGATTACGCCCTGCCATCCATTCGTACGTAGCCGTTCCTCAGTATCGTACGATGCGTGAAGTCATGAATCACGCCCTGTCACTCGAACCACTCTATCCTCACGTTCCTGCCGACGCTGTGCATACCTACACTCACAAACGCCAAAGCAACGACAGAGGAAACAATGCTACAAAGCGTCCGAACAACGGTGGCAAGCATTGGAGCAATAAGTGTCAATTCTGCAAAAAGCATGGACACGATAAGAAAGATTGTCGCTTGAGACTTGGATTATGCCTCGCTTGTGGACGATCAGGCCATGCTATTAATTCCTGCCCGAACCTTCCTGATCGCCGTCCCGAACGTAATAATCCCTAACGGTAGGTCCTATTCTTAAGTTTCGGGACGAAACTTCCAATTAGTTGGGTAGGATGTAGCGCCCCGTTCTCCCGGTGCGGAGATCGCGGCTAAGAAATACAAGACGGTATCGTTCGATCGGGATAGATTGAATTAAGAACTCGTCCTCATTATGGATTTGTTTCTTCGGAATCGATTCCCATATTCAGTGGACTGCGCCCCAAGGATCGGCTTAGCGGCAGAGTCAGGAGGGACCTCTCCGCTGCTATCTTTTATTGCCTCGGTTTTCGATGTCGCTTGTTGCTTTCGTGCTTTGAGTTGGTTTTGGGATTTGCTTATTTTCCTTGAACGGTTTCGATGGTTTTTATTGTTTTCGTTCATTGACTTGCACTTCTATTCTGAGATTGGAAAGAGAGGAAGAAGTATTAATCAAGCTGTTCGTGTGTAGGTGAACGAGCAGTAGGCGGCTTGCGAGCGGAGTCGTGAAGCGCCTCTTTCCTTCTCCTTTCCTTCCAACCAAGTGAGTGGCTACCAACCCGATTAGCTAGCCCTGCTTCCAAGCTTCACTCCTTTGCCCCGATCAAACGATACCAAATAATAATAAAAGAAACCAAGATAAAAGACAATAGACTTGGTTATTATGCTTGTCAATCAAACCTGTGAACTGTTGCCTTATCGTATGCTTGTTCGTGCAAATGTTCTATAAAACGTGCTAAGTATAGAACACATCTTGTATATGCATAATTGTTCAGGGAGGCTATGCAAAATAAATCATGCAATACTGCTTGTCGTGTACTCGTGTTCTTGCACTCGTGTTGCCTCAAATGCATGACTTGTTAACTTGTTCATCGTGTTCGATCATGGACAACTTGTGCACAAGGTATTGGTTCTGCGGACGGTCGCTGGGGCACTGGCACCGATCCGATCCGGGCGGAACTCGTGTGTAGTCGTCGTGTTCGGGACTGGATAGCTTGCAGCGCAATCGTGTTCTCTCGTAGCATGCTATCCTTGTCCTCGGCTACGTCCACTATGGCAACCATGCCAGTGATCATCGTGTATATTTAAACCTGTTGCATACTAACTTGTGTCTTCGTGGCAGGGAAGGCATGGTAAGTATTGTACAGGTAATTCAGACGGACAGGTAAAATCTACCGAACGGTGGCACGTTCATTTCATTATAATTCTATATGCTGCTTACTTGTAAATGAACTAAGGCAAGATAGAAACCCACAAATATGCATGCTTCATTAAAACAACGTGTTGATTGGTATAGTCAGGCTAGCTCGCCTTCACCAGCATATTTTGATATGCTGACCCTCGTTGAAACAGGTTCTCCGCACCAAGGCGAACCGAGCGAGGAGCCAAAGTCGTCTTTCCGATCCAGTCCAGCTGTTGGCGCATCTTCACCGCGCCCCTGAAGCCTTTTGAAGTCCGAAGCTGCAACTCTTCATACACAAATACAGCTCCGTGGCAAAGCTATCCTCCAGCCTGGAGGTCTATATCGTTTTGAATTTATAAAGGGATGTAATGTACAGGACTGCTATATCATTTTGAGTCATCTCTTTTGTAAGCCGTTCGGCATATTAGTTGACTCGTTCAGGAGTTTGTAATAGATGTTCATTATCAATAAAGAGAACTTTTCCATGTTTCAAATCTGTGTTTCAATTTATTTGCGTACTCTGAATATGTGCTTGCTATGCAAATTATTAAAGCCTTGTGCGGGCGCAACCCCAGGCCCGCACGGCGGTCACGATTCGGGGGACGCCTCAATTGATTCTACGGAATTGGGTCGTGACACATTGTGAGATCCAGCGCATAATAGAATCTGCCATATGGCACAGTCGGACGAATAGCCCAGAGCACATGTGAGAAATAATCATGCGCATCCATCCATGCACCCAGAAAGTCTAGGCACATAGCACACATGCTACGAAGGGGGTCTGCGACAAGGAATTTCGTGCTGCATGGCATTACTGTCGCATAGCTTCTCTTTTGCATAGGACTTCCTCGTCCCAAAATAACAGCTGCATCATGGAAAAAGCTTTAATTTTTTTTCCATAAAATCTCCATTTTACTCCAATTTAAGTGAATCAACGAAATTTAATTCTCTACAACATGGAACAATTAGTTTTCAAAAATACTAAGTTTTTGGATATCATTCCCACGAAATACCATAAAATCCTAACTTTGAAACTTAGATCTACTCCAAAATAACCATCAAAACCAAAAATGTCAAGTACTAAAGATATATAGAATCATAAGATACACATTATAGACTAATAATATGCAAAAAAAATCAATGAACTAAAATATGCATTATTTCTCCATTTGTGCAAGATGTACTTGTCTAAGCTCCAAGAAGAAAATGAAAGTGAAAAGAATAGAATGAGGAAAGAGAGAAAGCAAAGGTTTATATAAGGTATGTGTGGAATGCTAGCTATTGGATCATGTCATGACTCCTCCAAAGTAATCCTAGCCACACAAAATAGACCATGAACCAAGGCCAAAGGAAGAATGAGTCTAGTCTCTAGGTTATCTGACAGTCATGCCAGTAAGCTGTATACGCACTCATATGTATATCGAAAATGGGGAGTGACAATACCTAGCCGGACATCGTCCAGAGCACCACTAAGAATACATCGGCGATGTGGAAGTGGAGAGCGAGCGCGAGGGGGCGGCGGGACTACGTCCAGAGCACATGTGCAAAGTCAAATCTTCCAGAGCACGAGGGGCCGGTGGGCCTGGTAATGAAGAAAATTTGATTCTTTTAGCAAGTCCAGATGGCAAGAGCCTAAACTAAGTACAAACACCAAATACAAAAAAATTAAAATTTTAGGAATCCCTAATATCAAAAAAGCATGAAAGAGCAAACCCTAAATTAAAGAAACCAAATTTTTTACTAACTCCAATAAATATAGAAGGAAAGAACCAACCTTCCCAAATACCAAGAGCATGAAAGAGTCGTTGGCTATTATCTTTGTTGGGCCAGGGAATACAAAAATGAAGCACAAATCGAGTTTTTTTCCAATAAGTCCTTGGTCATATCTGAAACATGATTGTTCACTTTTTTTACTGTGAACTCTGGAGAGAAAAAAAATCGAGTTTAGAAGAAAGTGGAGAAGGATCAGTCGAACGACATGTGGGAGAGTATGGTTGAGTAAAGGTAGATGGCGAGCGCGACTCTCGTCGATGGCCGGAGAAACCGCAACGGGAACGGTAGCGGTTACTTAGAAAAAGAAATGAGGAGGAGAGAGAAAGATGAGTTAGATTTAGGATTTTTTTTTGACACATATATATATATATATATATATATATATATATATATATATATATATATATATATATATATATGAGGGGGAGGGGGGGGGAGTATTGTATAAATATTGGTTTTCGGTTCGTGTCGGAACCGAATCCCAAATCCGTAATCCGAATAAAAAATTATTTTTTTATATCTACAAATTGAATTCCGAACCATTTTTTTTAAACCGATCCAAACTGTTTCAGGTCGGATCAGATCGGTTTTCGATTGAAAAACCTTTATTTACTCACCACTAAAAAGATAGAAAAATTATTTCACATGCGTTGCACGTGAGTTGCAGGGGAGAATCCGGATTCCGGTTCAATTGGGTAAAGCATAGCTGGGCCTTGTTGGGCCTTCTTGTTGTTGGTTTCAGTCTAGATAATAAATAAACCCTGGTAACCCCTACCGGAACAGGATAGTAAGTGGGCAGCGCTATGCAGGTCACTCTTATCACTCCCGCGAGCTCAGCCATCTCTTCTTTCCGGCACAAGGTAAACTATCCTCCTTATTTTTTCTTCAGTTTCATTTGCGTATCTTCTCTTTTCTTTCTAAAAATTCAGCCTTGCCCTAAAAATTAATACTACTCTTAAGTTTATGCAAAAACTATTAACCCTAGACTGACCACCAAATTTCTATTGTTTACTCATGTATAACTGGCTCCAAATTGGAATAGTTACTGCTGGTTAACATTTTCCTGAACCAAATTTAGTCTTCGGTTGGCATCGGCTTGCATCTATCTTAAGAAGAAGCATACCTACAGTCAAATTGTATCTGGTGGTAGTTGAAATTGATGAGATCCTGTAAATGATATGAGTTGAGAGCCCAGGTCTAGAATTTGGAATTGTGACTATCTCTAATATAGCTTCAAGTCTAACAATACATTACTTAAAATGTTCATATGGGAAGATAAAGAGACCAATTGGTTGGTAGATCAAAGTTATGTTACATGGTCAAATTAATATGTTAATAAACTATTATTTGTCAAATAAGAGAAATAAATGCTTTTAGAACGGAATGCCTCTAGTTTGGATCTAGACTATATATATTCTATTGCTGACTGGTTATGGAATAGAATGCAATCATTATGATTAGAAGATAATGATATGTAAATTTATCCAGAAGGAGAGAAATATGTGTTTGGCAAGAATATTCAACTCTGCCTGTGCGGTGCTTAATGTCTTATACTTTCACTGTTAGTCCCATGTCCGGGAGGGTTGCGTTAGGCAGCCGACATCCTTCATAAAATATTGTCGGATCTCTATGAAATGAATCCTTACAGTATACACGTTAGGATGTTCCTCGCGCCTCGTTGTAGCGACGCGTTGCATCGTTCCTAGCTTGGTGCAATTAAAAATGAGAAGGTTGGATTGCTAGGTCGTCATTTGTAACTGAAGCTTTGCATTTTTACCACCTTGATGAAATGTCAATTGGGCAAGAGTCGTTAGTTTGTTCTTTCGAAGCGATGTGCCACTTACTACCTTAATATGGTGACAAATAAACAAGGTAATATAGGATATTAGAAGCAACAGTGTAAGGAGTTAAAACATGAGAGTAGAATTAGATTATCTACTTGGAAAATAGGGACACTAAACAAAAAATAAAACGAAGTTAGTGGATACAATGATTATGAGAAAGATTAATCTAGCTTGCCTGCAAAAAACTAAGTGGAATGGTGAAATCGAAGAAAATTGATACTGCTGGATTTAGAAAAATTGTATATTGGGAAAAAGTGAAATAGAAATAAGATATGAATTCGTATGGATAAATCATTTTCGAATCGTGTTGTAGATGTAAAAAGAATAGGTGATAAGGATAACATTAGTTGAGCTAGTAGTGGGGGAGGATGCTATTAATGTTATTAGTGTATATGCATCCCAAGTAGGATGACATGAAAATGCTAAGAAAGAATTTTGGGAAAATATCAATAGCTTGATTTAAGGAATTCTTGGAGGAGAAGTTATATATTAGGGGAGAGAAATAGTCATGTTGGAAAGGGGAAAAATATTATTATATCATGCATGGAGGTTATGAATTTTGAGTTAGGAATGGAGGTTATGAATTTTGAGTTAGGAATGGAGGTTATGAATTTTGAGTTAGGAATGGAGGAGGTGATAAGATTCTTATTTTTGCAACGTTTTGCAACGTCAAATGACCTTATAATAGTAAATACACTCTTCAAGAAGAGAAATGCCATTTAATTACTTTTAAGAGCGGATCCAACATTAACCAAATAAATTACTTCTTTACTAGGAAGGTAAGATTGATAGACAAGGTTTAAAAGTCGATAGGATGTAGTTGGACGGGCACCTAACGTCCAATTCCTCCTAGGCGACGACTTATGCTAACTAATTATGCCTAGACGCCATCTAGCGTCTGGGCGACCCATGACCGCCTAGTGCCTAGATGCCACCTAGAACCGATTTTTAGAATAATGTGAGAGACTAACATGTCAATATTGTAAAGTTATAATATGAGAGATTAACCATTCAACATAGGTTGTCTTAGATATTACTATTAAAAAATGGAAGAGAGATTAGGCTAGATAAGAGACATAAAAATAGATAATCGAACTTCAATTATTATTATTATTGAAGGATAAAGTGGCAAAGGAAGATGATACATAGAAGAAAATTCTAATATTATGTGGTGTAATATGTCAAATTGCATCTAGAAAGTAGCAAACGAGATTTTAAGAATTTCTAAAGGCAATGATTGGACTCCCAAAGAAAGTTGGTGGTGGAATAAGGAAATCAAAAAGATAATTAAGGCAACAAAAAATTCCTATGATAAGTAAGAAAATGATAAAAATGTGTGAAGCTTTGAGAGAGATAAATTAGCAAGAGAGGAAGCTAAATAGTTAGTAGCGCTAAATCTAGGCCTATGATTATTTGTATAAGAGGTTAGAAATCGGAAAAGAATATATATATATATATATATATATATATATATATATATATATATATATATATATATATTTGGAAAGGGGCACATTGGTCCTTGGTAATTAATCCTTTCCACTCCCCCACTGGCGCTCGAACATCCGACCACCCGGGCCGCATGCCTCTCCACTAACCACTAGGCTAGAGGGTCATTGGCTATATATATATATATATATATATATATATATATATATACACACACACACTACTTTATAATGAGAAAAGTTCAGCTTCACTGTCAAACTCCACCCCCCACTCCCCCACCCAAATATACTCTTGTATATATTTACTAATTAAAATTATTCATTAATTTATTAAATTGATAAAGGCAACTAGGTAATTACGTGAGCTGTCCTTTAGTCTTCCTAAATAGTCTTTCAAGCATGTATAAAATAATACATATATAATATGATAATACTAATATAATAATAAATTTATAATAATTAATACAATTAATCTATGAAATATGTACAACATCTATGAAATACGTGCAACGCTCATATATATATATATATATATATATATATATATATATATATATAAAGTTTTCTAAGAGTAGATAAATGAGGAGTAGAGACTTACGTAATATGAAATACATCAAAAGTGAAGACAAAAAGATACTAGTAAGAGAAGATATTAAGGAGAGGTGGAGGAGTTATTTTCACAAGTTATTTAACAAGAGCAACGTAGAAATTTAATTTTGATACAATGTTAGATAGTGATAGGCCATATTGCTATTGTCGTAAAATTAGAAATTTTGAAGTTAAAGAAATGAAAAAGCGGTAGGACTTGATGATATTCCTATTAATGTTTGAAAATGTTTAGATGAGAAATAGTTGATATGGCTTACTGATCTATTCAACAAAATACTCAAGATTAAGAAATGCCAGATGAATAGAGAACCGTTTTATAGTTTCTATATAATAGAGATATACAAAGTTGTAACAACTATCGAGAAATTAAGCTTATGAGCCATACCATGAAGCTATGAAAGGAAGAGTAATAATGAAAGATTGAAAAAAGAAACTAGAGTTTTATATAACCAATTTGGTTTATACCAGAAACATCTACTAGGGAAGCCTTACTAAGAAGATTAAGAAAATATTTAGACAACAAATGAATTAATATATGGTTTTCATTGATATAGTCTATAGAGAAAACTTATGATAGGGATCCTAGAGAGTTAATGAGGTGGATTTTGGAGAAGAAATAAGTTCCTAGTTACTATATTAAGACTATTTAGGATATGTATGATGGAGTTACGACGATCGTGCAAAATGTTGGAGAAGATAGTATTTTCTGTTATCGTTGGAGTACATCATGCATGAACATTAAGTCCATACCTTCTTGTGTTAGTTATGGATAAGATTCTTAGGCATATCTAGGAAGAGATTCCATGGTGTATGATATTGTTGCGTCCCGAATCCGTAAAGTCGATAATCGTTCCCCGGACGTGATGCCGTGCGTGCCTAGGTTGCGCAACGCACAAGACAAGAACGTGTATTTTTGATAATTCCTTTGAAACACAGAGTATAAGTCATATTTCAGCAGAAATATTGAGACACATCATTTGAATAGGAAGAAACTTGCTTTTTCATTCATAACTTGACATATATTACATTGATATGAAGTAAGTTGCTTATGCAGAGTCGGCTATATTTGATTGCAATAACAAAATGACAAACAAGCTTCCATGGACATAAAACTTGTTGTCCCATACATTATACCCTTTGTATAGATTGTTACAAAACGTCTTCAAAATGAATTGGGCTTCATCTATACTTCAAAATAGGAAGAGCTTCAAGTCACCTCTTTGTTCTTCAGTTTCAGTTTAGTACCGTGTGCCTTCCGCATTCCCGATACCTGAGATGTTGGGTATCAGTACGCCTAATTAATACTAGTGAGCGAGACGAGCCCAATCGCCCAAACCGACGCTGCTTATTAAAGAGAGGCATGCATTGAATATTATCTTGCTATCAGGAACTAGAGTGAATTTGCAGTTCATATCATAGGCACATTTGAAAGCAATTTGAATTTATATATATATATAACACGCATCGGTGATAGCTTATTCACCCGACGCGCACTTCCCTGCATCAAAATATAGAATACTTATCCTCTGCATAAGACAATACATTAGTATGCGTTTTATCTTATATGCGGTCTTTGGCGATAATCGACACCATGAAAGACTATTACATGGCATTGCGGCGTGACCTCTCAGCTCTAGGGTTGCAAGTCCCGTTGGGGTCCCGCAATGCCCCGCGCCGAAGCATGTTCACATAATTTCCTCCGCGGTCGATTCGGTTCTGGTGCCCCGGATACCGATTCGAGGAAACTCAAACCATGTGCACAAGTTGTCCATCACCATGGAAATGCGTAAACAGTTTATCTATGAAACATATGCATGCACGGAGCAGAATTAAGCAGTATTATATATATGTACTCATTCAACCGATTCAATCTTTCCTTCAAGCCTATATTCCGATATGGTTACCCGTAGGCACCAAATACTCCGAGGTACCGTACCGCAACCGATGTTTTAGACATCACATTTGTTTCAACATTTTCGTAGTTAGAACCACAACTGTCGGCTGCGCGTACGAAGCTTATGTTATAAGTCGCATCTCGACGATTACAGTTATCCCATATTCTTTTCTTAGTGGTAAGCATGCATTGTGGCTAATATTTATATATTTACATTCAACCAGACATCGTCGATACGTATTCGAGGCAAAGTATGTGTTTACGCGACCAAGTAGAGAAGAAGGGACCGAACCACCCACCGATTAAAGAATGTGCCGAGGAAGGAGTTTCACTTTGCTAAGATCAAACGTTAACTACGCGCGTTCCTGCAATAGCTCTAGCATCGTGTTAGATTTCGTTCCCAATCCGTCTTAGCGAATTCCTTAGAAAACGAAAGCAGACAATGACGCGAAAACACTTCATCCAAAATCTCGCAATGAAAATGTTCAAGAGAAGCAACAGCCGACTGGTCCCGTCGAAGGGACTTATATGGAGCTCACTCGCCGAGACGCAGTACGCTGCATCTAGGACTTATTCCAATAGAAGCCAAACCATGAGTTGGAATGATTCTCGTTTATTCGTCCGTCACGATTCAATGCCGAAAGTGGTCATCTGATATTAAGTTCATATTTGAGTTAGACTAGCCACAAGGCCATTACGTAGTGCGTCTCCCGGTCGGAACGAGGACGGGGCACTACATAATATACCACCAAGAAAAAGTTTCGTCCCAAAACTTAAGAACAAGGGTCCTACCTCCGACTCGACGAATAACGAAGGGTAATTCTCCTTCATCTCCGCCTCCATTTTCTATGTCGATTCTTCGACCGAATGGTTCCGCCACTGCATGCGAACCAAGAGTACCGAACGATTTCGCAGAACCTTCTCCTTGTGGTCGAAAATTTGCATAGGTTTCTCCGAGTATGACAAGTCTGCGCTCAGCACCAGTTGATCGAAGTTAACTACGTGATTTGGGTCATGCACATACTTCCGTAGTTGAAAAACGTGGAAGTCATCGTGCAAATCCGCTAAGGCCGGTGGTAGTGCAATCCGATAAGCTACCACTGCCACTCTCAAGAATCTCGAATGGACCAACAAGCCTTGGACTTAGCTTGCCTTTGACCCCAAACTGTATTAAACCCCACATCGGTGTAACCTTCAAGAATACGTGGTCCCCGACCATAAATTCTAATGGTCGTCGATGGGTATCTGCATAACTCTTCTGACGACTCTGCGCGATGCGAAGTCTGTCTCGAATTACGCGGACCTTCTCGACTGCCTGTTCGACTAGTTCCGGTCCGGGTACCTGTCGCTCGCCGACTTCCTCCCAGCATATCGGTGATCGACACTTCCTTTCGTATAGCGCCTCATATGGTGCTATCTGGATGCTAGACTGGTAATTGTTATACGTAAATTCCGCTAAGGGCAAGTATTTGGTTCACCCTCTCCGTCTATAGCACACGGCCGCAACATATCTTCAAGTATTTGGTTCACCCTCTCCGTCTGGCTATCTGTTTGAGGATGATATGCGGTACTAAAATTCAACTTTGTTTTCATTACAGATTGTAGGCTCATTCAGAAATGCGACAAGAATCGTCTATCTCTGTCCGAAACGATCGTAGTGGGTACTCCGTGGAGTCAAACAATTTTGTCAATGTAAATCTACGCTAACCGATCGACCATGTTACTTTGATTGCGATAAAATGTGCGAACTTGGTCAATCTATCAACAATGACCCAAATTGCATCGTTCTCCCGGGACGTCTTCGGAAAACCGACGGTGAAGTCCATTGCGATATTGTCCCATTTTTACTCGGGAATAGCGAGGTTCTGCAGCTTCCCGTCTGGCCAATGATGTTCGACCTTTACTTGTTGACAAGTCATACACTGTGACACAAAGGTTGCCACATTCCGGTTCATGCCGTGCTACCAAAAAGTTGTGCGCAAGTCCTTATACATCTTGGTGCTCCCCGGATGTAAAGAATACTTCGCGTAGTAGGCTTCTGACATTATTTCTCTTCTGAGTTCAAGATCGTTAGGAACACACAATCTTTCCTTCACTTGCAACGTTCCACTCGCATCTTCTGCGAAGTCGGTCGCCTTTCTTGTCGAAATCAGCTCGCACATCTTCTTCATGAACATGTCGCCCTTTTGAGCGGACTTTATCTTTTCCCGCAAACTCGGTTCAAGTTTTAGTTGGGCCAGCTGCGCCCTTTGGCCTTGAACTATGAGTTCGATGGCCATTGCCTCTAGATCTCGTAGTACTCGGCCGTCTATTGATAATGAACCCTCGAACTTCCGACTCAAAGCGTCCGCTACAAGATTTTCTTTGCCCGGCGTGTAAGCGACCGTCAAGTCATAGTCCTTTATGAGTTCCAACAAACGTCTCTATCGTAAGTTCAATTTTCGTTGGGTGAAAAGGTACTTGAGGCTCGTGTGATTCATGTAGATTTTGCAAACGACACCGTAGAGATAGTGTCGCTACAATTTCAGCGCGAACACAATTGCTGCCAGTTCTAGATCAGGCGTTGGATAATTTTTCTCATGTAGCTTCAACTGCCTCGAAGCGTAAGAGAGAACCTTATTCCGTTGCATTAGAATGTACCCTAAGCCATGTCTCGATGCATCACTGTAAATCTGAAATCCTTCAAGCCCTTCCGGAAGTACAAGGATTAGAGCTGAGACGAGCCGTTTCTTTAACTCCTGGAAGCTAGTTTCATAGTCGCCGTTCCATATGAATGCTATTCCCTTCTGGGTGAGGCGAGTCAGAGGCAATGCCACTATCGAAAAGTTCTTTACGAACCTATGGTAGTAGCCAGCTAAACCTAGGAAACTTTGAATCTCGCTTGCTGACGTAGGCTGCCTCCAGTCTACTATCGCTTCAATTTTCTTTCGGTCAACCGAAATGCCTTCTGCCGAGATAACGTGTCCTAGGAATGACACGCTACTCATCCAGAATTAGCACTTAGTTTGGCAAACAACTGTTGCTCTCGCAAGGTTTGCAGCACGGTCTTCAAGTGTTCCACGTGCTCTTCCCTGCTCTTTGAATATATAAAGATATCGTCGATGAACACGACCACGAATTTGTCTATGAAGGGTCAAAAGACTGTTCATCATATCCATGAATGCGGCCGGAGCGTTCGTCAAACCGAACGACATCATTAGGAATTTGTAATGCCCGTATCTGGTTCGAAACACTGACTTTGTCACATCTTCAGGCTTTAGCTTTAGTTGGTGATAGCCCGACCGGAGATCAATCTTGGAGAACACCGTTGCTACCTGAAGTTGATCGAACAGGTCGTCTATCCGAGGCAAGGAATATTGATTCCGCACCGTTGCTTTGTTTAGTTTCCGATAGTCAATGCATAGCCGCATTGATCCGTCCTTCTTCTTTACGAACAGTACCGGAGCGCCGCAGGAGGAAACGCTCGGACGGATGTAGCCTCGGTCAAGCAACTCTTATAACTGTACCTTAAGTTTTTTTTTAGTTCTGTAGGCGCCATCCTGTACGGTGCCTTTGATATCGATCACGTATCTGGAAATGTGTCGATAGTGAACTCTATCTCCCGATCCGGTGGCATTCCGGGTAGCTAGTCTGGAAACACATCAAGAAATTTTGCCACGACGTCCGCCTCAGTCGCGTTTGCACCTTCCTTATGAGTGTCTCTAATTGAAGCCAAGTACCCTTCGCAGCCTGAATACACAAGCGCCTAGCCGTTACCGCCGATACTATAATTGCTGTCTTTACTATCATTGCTGTCTTTGACGTCGAGCCGCACGAATACGAGAACTCTGTTTCGCCAGGTAGACGGAACACAACTCTCTTTTCTGCGCAGTCAATCGTGGCATGGCATGCACCTAACCAATCCATGCCTAGGATTATATCGTTCTCCGTGATGTCTAGTATGATGACATCCAATGATAGCTTTCTTCCTCCGATGCAGAGATATGTGAGAGAGATTAGAGAGAGAAGGAAAATTAGAGAACTTGTCGGGTTGGTTAATCCATTCATTTTTTAAGTCTACGGTGGGTAGCCTAGGTTTTCTTCCTACATGTTTGAGCTACAAACCTTAGGCTATATTGGAAAAATGTAGGCTATGGCTAAAGTTTTATAGGTCAGTTACATAGCAAAATTAGAAGATAGGCTTCAGAACATATCAATTTATGCTCTGTAGCTAGCTATTGTGACCCTTGGTTTCAAGGAAAATCCAACAAGATATCACACTGCAACGTCACACATCCAGGAAGCACAAAAACTCCAAAATTGGTGTTCTGTCTGTGTCATGTCGTGTTGGACACGATACATACTCTAGAGTACACTAGTCTAAAATACTCAAACCAAAATATATGCCTTGTGTGTGTTGCTTCTTTGTAATTATTGTCATATTTTGTCCTGGCAGCATAGGTGGACATTGTTGTTGCAAATGAGTAATTGATTCTAGTCACCTTAGACCTTTTCACTATTTAGCAATCCATACATATTCATCTGTCAATGCCATCAAGTTTGCTGTTATGTCGTCATTGAGCTCTTTGTACTCCTGCAGGGAGGGTTTAAATGGACAGATACGGAGTGGAAATAGCTATTAAGATACCATATGATACAAATAAGAGTTCAGACATAATCCAAAGATTGATTTCACTGACCACATTTGGTTAAATCTGATATAAATAAATGTAGTGATTACATATTAATAATCATTAGAAGTAAGTTTCCTATCTGTTTTTAACAGCAATAAAATTAGGGTTTTATTATTAGGTAATATGACCCCTGAGGTGAATTATGTAATAGCTTCTATATGTCAAATGGACAAACAACTGATATCCATAAATGTCAAAATATGAAAGTAAATGGCACTCGTTTGTATCTATTATAACCCTCATAATGGAGAACCTTTGATATATGAGGTTGAAGATTCTACTTGTATAAGTACCCGAAATGGTGTTTGGTCCTATTGTCAAATCACATGTATATGTATGTGCCTGTGATCTCATTACTTGATTTTTGGTTACAATCCTGACATTAGATCCTTTTGATATTATGAGTTAGATGATGGCATGAGCCAGAAGATACTACTGTATAAATAGTTCGTTGTTTTTGGTCCCATCTTATGTGAGTACATGTATACGTTTGTGTGGGGCTTACTATACACTTTGGTTATTGATACCATGCA
This sequence comes from Iris macrosiphon, assembly GCA_036927795.1. Taxonomy (NCBI): domain Eukaryota; kingdom Viridiplantae; phylum Streptophyta; class Magnoliopsida; order Asparagales; family Iridaceae; genus Iris; species Iris macrosiphon. The sequence continues at coordinate 73,577,072 of JAYESA010000018.1, forward strand.
AGTTCGCAAAATCTCGCTTATTCTTGTTATTTTCTGTTCAAATACTAATTACAATTATTTTGTTTGTTCTTCAGTAATATAAATGTGGATTTGAAGTTTCCCATAAATATTTATTTTCCCCAATGTAATCTGCTTGTATTTCATGTATGATCTCTGTGCACCCACTTTCACATGAAGGGTTATATCAAATTGTCTTTTCATAATGTGAGCTCAAATTGTAAAAGCTTCACCTTAAGGCCATGTTTGGTTCACGGAATTATGGCCCTGGGAAAGGTAATCATTCCTTTCCTATGTTTGGATGCATGGAGGAAAGGGGGAGGAAAGGAAAATGATTTCCAAGGGAAAGAAAAATAGGAGAGAAAGTGGTTCCTCCCACCCAACTAAGGATTCATTTTCCCCAACTAAGGATTCATTTTCTTTTTCAATTCCCAACTAAGGATTCACTTTCCCTTTCAATTTTCTTGGCCTTTCCAAACGCCGGAAAAAAAAATGATAGGAAAAGTAATTTTCCAAAGGAAAGGAAATACCAAGGAATTGATTTCCTTTCCTTTCCTTTCCGCGAACCAAACGAGGCCTAAGGGTAAAGTGATGGTGGCAAGGTATATACTCTTATATTTAGTTTTCTAAATTTAAGCGACAAGAAAACTTCATCCCTAATTTGTGGGGTCGGCTACATGAATCCTTCTCTTTGATCCTTTGTTAAGGATCATTTTCTTTATCCTTCTCGGTTAAGCGTCATTTCCTCTCTTAACATTTGCAACAACCATATTGACATAGCAAGGAAATGCCTATGAGTGAGTGCCGACGACCAAAGATAAATGAAGACTTGTACCTAAATTCTCGAGAACGAAAATCATACTAGATAACTGTGTTGCAAAATTTTTCCTAGTCGACCGACTAGTCGGTAGTCTGACCCGACTGACTCGATTTCGTCCCTAGTTAGCCGTAAAATCAGGGAACCCCTTAGTAGAAAAAAAATTGGCCAACTTTTCCTAGTCAGTCGACTAGACGGCTGTGGAAAACAGAAAACGACAGCAGCAGCCTCCATAGAAGAGAAGAAGGAGATAGAAGAGAAGGGGACGAAGATTCAAAAAAAAAAAAAAAACTTACCGATAGAGCAGCCATTGTTGCCTCCCCAGCACTTCCCTCTGGCGACATCAGCGCCGTCGTCTCCCTCTCTCACCACCGGAGACAAGCAGTCGAGAAGAAGCAGGAAGTCCCCTTCTTTCCTCTTTTGGAAACAATGTTTCTCTCAAATTTTGTTAAGTAGAGGAAGAGCGAATATGAGAGAGAAAATACACTTTCACTCAAACTTCGTTGTTGTTCCCAACAAAGAAGAAACATTAGTGAAGCATCAGCCTTTATAGGTAAATTTACCTTTAAACCCCTCTCCCTTCTTAATGTGCATACTTAGTTAATATGTTATATATATATATATGTTATATATATTATCTAATGTCTTTCTTAATAATTTTATATATATATATATATATATATATATATATGTTATATATATTATATAATGTCTTTCTTAATAAGACTTATGCTACTATGACTTAGTATTAACAATATTATGATTTATTACTTAGATTGGATAGTAACTAGTTAATTTATTATTTTTTTGCAGAGTTTTTCTTTTTTTCTTTTCTTGATGATCAATTTAATCCATTTCTTTTGTTTTTGTGAATTTTGGATTATGTATAAGATTGTCACTTAGGGTACTTAATACTTTGATGACATATGGCATATATTGCATATATATTATTTTTCATACACATATATATATATATATATATATACTTAAAACGATTAATTCGACTAGTCCCTGATTAATCCAATTAATCTCTAGTCCTCGCGAACCGACTAGCGGCCGACTAGCAATTTTTACAACCTTGGTAGATAAACTCCCATGGAGCAATAAAACTCAAATTTTCAAAGCTCCTCTTCTCCTTAAAATCTTATTTATAATAAAACCTTAAACCCTAAGAAAACAAAAAAGAAAACTTGTAAAAGATATAAGGAAATCCTAATAAAAAAGATTTGAAAAATCTTCTAAACTAGTCGAAAATAGGACCAACCAACCTTGGCCCAGAATTTTATTGAAACTTTGGGTTTTCTTGATCCAGGATATGTAGAAACCCAGAATATTCAAGACCTCAGAAGTATTGTTTGTCATGTTTTGGGTACTTGTTTTGCTTGGACGACTGCTAATGTTTACATGCGTTCGCTTTAGACCCCTTCTCTTGTAGAGAACTCGATCCAAGTTTTTGTTGTTCGGATTATGTGCCCAATCGACATCATCTCATTCCGCAAGCATACCATGACGTGACAATCAACATTGGAAATCTTGCACTTGCCATGTTTGTAGGAGATTTTTTTTAGAAACTTATTACATCTAGCACTTGCTCTTCTGGGTTGTTTCCGATCCTTCTCGTGAACTCTATCAATTTGGTCTAATAAATGCTTTGTTGTTGTGCTCTTCTTCAATCCATCCAAAATTTTCTTCAAATGTGTCTTTTTTAGCATGTCCTTTACCTTTTATGCATGCAACTTGTCCTTCCATGAGATCATTCGGTAAGGTGGAAAGCTTGACAGATACGTTCCGGAAACGAGATCAATACACTGCTGGATATCACACATAGATGGTAGTCCTCCAGGGAGCTCCTCTGGAAGAATGTTGCTAAACTCCTCAAGGACTGGATCTCCCTCCACCGGAATTGCTCCACTCCGTCAACTCTTCGGTCGCTATGCTCCTTTTCACTAACACGTGTACCTCACGAGCCTCTTTGACTTGCGTCTCCACTTCCTTCGTAGTTTTGGTTGAGAAGAAGGCCATGGTGGTAGAGACAATGGTCGTGGTGGTGGTGGCCATGGTCAACCACGAAAGTGTAACTATTGTGGAATGCTCGGTCTTGTGGAAGACTATTATTGGGACAAGTGGGACAAACTAGAATATGTACATCAAGTGCATGATGAAAATATGCAGTCACAGGTCACCACTTCTGCTCCCAAAGATGATACTTCGGGTTTCAATCAGATTTCAACGTTCGATATCTCATCTCCATTTGAACAGATCCTCCAGAAGTTGAACGCGCTTGCTAGTACCACCTCCCAACCTACTGCAACCATGGCACATATAGGTAATCCTGCTTTTGTGGCAACCTAGTCACCATCCATCTCTTGGGTCATCGACTCAGTAGCAAGCTCTCACATGTCTGGTATAACATCTCTCTTTCATAATCGTAGTTTCATGAAACATAATATTATCTTGGCTGATGGGTCTACTCGTCCTGTGCTTGGGAAATGTGTCATTCATCCTACTCAATCACTATCATTATTTGATTCATTATATGTGCCTAATTTTTTATTTCATTTGTTATCTGTGAGCCAGTTAACCAAATCTCTTCAATGTTTTGTGACATTTTCTTCTAATTCGTATGTTTTTCAGGACCTCAGGACGAAGAAGATAATTGGTTCATGGCATGAAAAAGATGGACTGTACTACTTGGATCTACCTGAAAAGGCCTTCACTTCTGTTTCTACTTCTCCGTTGCAGTGACATTATCGTTTGGGACATCCGTCTTTGGCTAAGTTGCATCAAGTTGTTCCTAGTTTGAGTCATGTTTCTAGTCTTGAATGTGAGGCTTGTCATTTAGGCAAGCATCACCGTAGTTCTTTCCCTCGTCGTAGTGAGAGTCGTCAATTAGTCTTTTGATCTTGTTCATTATGATATTTGGGGTCCGTCTAGAGTCAAAAGTCCGAAAGAATTTCAGTATTTTGTTATTTTTATTGATGATTATTCCAGAATGATTTGATGTTATTTAATGAAAGAAAGATTTGAGTTTCCAAATGTGTTATCTGCCTTTTATAATGAAGTTTATGTTCAGTTTGATAAACATATCAAAATTCTGCGTTCTGATAATGTTTTGGAGTATACTCAATCTTTTGTGAACAGTTTCTGTGTTGATCGTGGTATGATTCATCAAACCAGTGGTGTCCACAACTCTCAACAAAATGGTATAGCCGAACGCAAACATCGACACGTTTTAGATGTGGCTCGAACTCTCATGTTCAATATGCATGTCCCTAAACAGTATTGGACCGATGCCGTTCTTACTGCATGTTATCTAATTAATTGCATGCCATCATCTGTATTAAATAACAAAGTTCCATTTACCATATTACATACAGATGTACCTTTTTCCTTACCTTCTCGAGTGTTTGGGTGTGTCGATTTTATTCATAACTTGGAACCTAATCGAGATAAGTTGGCTCCTAGATCTCTGAAGTGTGTCTTTCTTGGTTATCCCCGTACTCAAAAATATTATCCTTGTTACAGTCCACAGTCACGCAAATATTATGTCAGTGCGGATGTTACATTTTTTGAGTCTTACCCCTTTCTTTCCTTCAGGAGACCGTTGTATTCCTTTTACAACATATTTGATATTTTCCATACCACATACGGTCATTCCTGAATCAATTTCTGTCTCCATTCCCTATTTACAGGTTTATTAGAGATCCAATGACAGGACAATGGTTCTGTAGAATTCAGCCCTCAACCAATCAGCTTCCGTGCCTGAGGTTTCTGCTCCCATCACCGCAGATCCAGATGATCTTCCTATTGCTCTCAGAAAAAGAAAATGCCTTTGTACCACAAAGAATAAGCATCCCATTTCTAACTATGTTTTATTACACCGTGCTTCATCATCTTTTCATGCATTTGTTGTTTCATTATCTTCTATTTCCATTCCCAAAACTTACAAGCAGGCTATGTCATCTTCTGGTTGAAAAAGTGCAATAGATGAGAAGACGTATGCTTTACATCAAAATCAGATTTGGGAGCTTACATCACTTCCTGTTGGAAAGCAGACAGTGGGTTGTAGATATGTGTACACTGTTAAGTATCATCCTGATGGTTCTGTTGAGCGTCTCAAGGCACAGTTGGTTGCCAAAGGGTATACTCAGACATATGGTGTGGATTATATGGAGACTTTCTCTCCAGTGACTCGGCTGAATTCAGTTCGGATTCTTATTTCTATGGTAGTTAATCACCAATGGCCTATGTATCAGCTGGACAAAAAGAATGATTTCTTGCATGGTGACTTACAAGAGGAGGTTTATATGGATCAACCACAGGAATATGTTGTAGCAGAAAATGAAAAACTCATATGTCGATTGAAGAAAGCATTATATGGACTGAAACAGTCATCTCGTGCTTGGTTTTACAAGTTCAGTTTAGTTCTCATTCAGTATGGCTTTCGGCGCACTACATCAGATTATTCAGTATTTTGCCATTCTTTCTCAGCCGATATTATCGTGTTGATTGTTTATGTTGATAATATCATTATATCTGGGAGTGATTATGCTGGAATTGTGGACTTGAAGGCCTATCTTAGTCGTCAGTTTCATACTAAGAATTTGGGTCTTCGATATTTTCTTGGAATCGAGGTTGCTCGATCTAAGAAGGGTGTGTATCTGTCACAACACAAGTATGTTCTAGATTTGCTCTCCGAGACTCGGATGTTAGAGTGTTGGCCAGTTGAGACTCCTATGGATTATCATGACAAGTTTGATGCTGACAGGGGAGAGTTATTTGAGGATGTTAGATATTATAGACGTTTGGTTGGCAAACTTATATATCTTCCTGTTACTGGACCATACATCACATATGCAGTTGGAGTAGTTAGTCAGTTTATGCATGCCCCTCGACAACCACATTGGGAGGCTATTTCTCGCATTCTTCGATACTTGAAGGGTGCACCTGGAAATGGTTTGTTGTACAAAACTTTCCAGTTGCTTACGGTGACTGGGTTCAGTGATGCTGATTGGGCAGACAGTCGCAGTGATAGGGGTGGCAATCTTGTTACGTGGCGCAGTAAGAAGCAGAATGTTGTGGCTCATTCTAGTGCAGAGATCGAGTACCGTGCGATGGTTCATACAACTTCTAAGATGATGTGGGTGCAGTCTCTTCTTCATGAAATGGGGATTATGATTCCTATTCCGATGGAGATGTATTGTGATAATCAGTCGGCAATGTTTAGCGCAAGTAATCCGGTGTTTCATGAGCGCACGAAGCATATCGAGGTGGATTGTCATTTTGTTCGTGATTTGTTGCTGAAGAAACATATTGTCACTCTTTATGTTCGGTTAGAGGATCAATTATGTGATATCCTTACCAAACCACTTGTTCGTGGTCCATTTTCTGATTTATGTAGCAATCTGGACATGTATGATCTATATGCTCCTGCTTGAGGGAGGGTGTTAGAGTTATTTTATTTTGTTATTTATCATATGAGGGTATAATAGTAATTGTGGGTGTATTGTATATCAATATAAATAGACATGAGATGCAACCTAGGGTTTAAGGTCCTTGCAATCTCCTTTCTCATATTCTCTCTTCTTTTATTTTTTTTCTTCTCCTCTCCATCTCCAAACTTCACTATAGCTATTTGTAAGCTCTAGTGAAAGAACTGTAATAACTCGTCTATACGTCAATACAAACAAGTTTTCATTCATTGCATCTCTTTGGAAAATAAATGACGACTCTGCTGGGACGTCCTTCTCCACCAACGAAGAGGTTGTGGCACAATTGGACGCCAAAGCCCTTGGGACAACTGCCGATGTGTTGGTCATCGAATCGACCAACACCTGTTCGAGCAAACACTCATGTAGCCGGGTGCGTCCTATTCCACAAGAGGCCACACTTCGGCCTTAGTCACTTCCGTGACATTGCAAGCTTCAATAAAAGCTATTAACGCTGCCTGCAGAATTGCTACATCAGTAGCGTTACGAGGCACTTAGTCACATCTGTGACTTCCAGTGCCTTACTCGACACTACTTCTGCAGTGGCCCTCTGCGACACTACTACTGCAAGTGTTCCCTGTGGAACTGATGAGTTCCATGGCACTGCTGCTGATGTTGCACTCCACGGGGCTGTATGTGTTCTTGGCAACACTCTGGAGTCCATCTCCCGGGAAATTGCTTTAAGCGTTCTTCACGGAACTGTGGACTTTCACTCCCCACGGAACTGCCAAGCGCACTCCAAGCAGAACTGATGATTCCTGCGAAACTTGTAACCTCGGCAGAATTGATGATTCTTGCAGAGTTGCTGAGTACACTCCCCGTGGAATTGCAAAAGCATGGCTCCCGCGAAATGACTGCAGCTATACCCGCGGAAGTGCTGAGTACATCTCCTGCAGAACTGTTCAACCCCGTGGAGCTGCTACACACCTCCCGCATAACTACTCAAGTTCACGGTACCTTGGAACAAATTCAAGCCTGCGGAACTGTCTTAAGTCCGCAGAATTGCAGAGCGGACCCAAGTCTGCGTCATTGTCATACAGATTCAAATCCACGGAACAAATGACCAATTTCGCGGCACTGATCAAATCTGCAGCACTGATTAGAGCAGCATCGCTCACAACAAAGCTACTTCTGAGCTCACTAGCATCATAATTCGTTGCTTTTGTAGAACTCGCCGTTGCTTTAACTCGCTGCTTCCGCTGGACTTGCATGTTCACTGATGGTGCGGAATGCCTTTTTGCATAATACTCAAATTTGTGCTTTCCCTGGCAGTGAAGCCAAGACACTCCTGTCATGAGTTAAAATTCAAGTCCTTGAGACTTGTTCAAGAGATCGAGATCTCCCATTAGCTTCTGTCAATGTGACAAATTGGAGATCAAGTCCAAGATAGGTGATAGTGAGTCACCCCGCTTGCCACAAATCAAGGCTTGTCGAGTTCGAACCTCGGCTCAGAATTACAATATGGATCAACTCTCCCAGCTGCCAGAGCTAATACAACTATGCCGTCTTCCTCCGAGTTTGCCGTCTATATCCGAGGAACACTCTTCACCATTTTAGTTACTTGTTGACGAGGTCTATGCTTCGTCATCTACCACAGACTCTACTGAAGATAAAAAGAGTATTGGCTTATGTAACTGAAGATGGTTCTCAAAATCACATAAACCATGTGGAGAGCATTGAGTGTGATGCAACTATTGATAAGCTGATACTATTCTGAGACAACTCTTCATTCAACAAAATGCAAGCAGCGAAGAGCGCGTTCATCTCGTTTCCATACCTGATCGGAGGAAATCTGATCGGAGTGAACCAGGACTTGCCATTGCCGTGCGTAGCACCTTGAGAAGCATGTAAGCTCAAGTTGTAAACATGCAAATTGTAAACATGATGGGCAACCCCCAATTTCCAAGTCTTCAAACTCGTCATGTTATGCCTTTGACGATCAATCCAATCCATAGTGGATTCCTCTATCATGTTCCTAAGTCCTAACCCCCTATCAGGGTTAGGAAAATCTTTTGACATTAACAATTACATATGGCAAATCCATCTCCCGAGTAGAGTTTTCAACCCTTTCACGTTAAGATTAAACCTGTGATAGTCATGCTCTCATATGTGACTCTCTATACTTACCGTCTGCACTCTATCACAGGGGCGCTATGGATAGTAAATCCATTTTCAAAATTTTCAGCAGAATTTTCCCTGATTGCAGTTCTGATCACTACAAAAGAATTGCCACAAACAGCTAATTCCTGGTGAACTTTTGATCATCCCCTTAGTGTCTATCTTGTCACGTTAATGATTACCTCTGACAGATCGGACTGGTAGGCCTTTGATTTCCAACCAAAATCGGAAGCATGTCATTCCGGGTGAACATTCATTTATCTCCAACGGAGTTCTACAACCTTGTCATGGTTTAGGATATCTCATTGTCTCCTCAACATTAAATATTTGACAATGCCACAAAATTTTGGAACTATCATGTTTCCATTATGACATCTGATAATGCTGTCATGTTTTCCAGTATGACCGTTGAATGATCGATTCTGATTTTGATGTTTCTTAGTTTGTGATGTTAACATTACACCTCCGAATGGGGTGGTTCTCAAACTAAATCACAACCTCGAGTTGTAACACTATTATGTTAACATTAAAACTCTGAGCAATTCTAAACATAGTGTTTCTTAGTTTGTCATATTAACATTAAACCTTTGAACATAAGATTTTCCATGTCAAATCTAATATTGACACCCAATTCTAACATTTCTAATATTACAACCTCTGATAGCAGATTTCACGCCTGGTATTTCATAACCTATCATGTCCAGTTCCACACCTCTGCATAGACTGGTTCCCAGATTCAATCAAACTCTTAAGTTACAACCTACAATGTCCAACAATACAACCTCTGATAGTCAACTCCTTGTCCTGCCATGTCCAATGTCCAACAGTACAACCTCTCGTAGAGATCAAATCGGAGCAGTATCTCCATGCCTGAGCTATTCCCACAAAGCTATTCGGAGCATCATCTTCGAGCCATCGCCATCGTCTTCTTACGGATGTTCATCTCGTAGAGCAACGTGGAGCAACATCTCCACTTTTGAGCACTATCATCAGACATAGGAGGTCTGCTATGAGTTTACTTAGTGGATCGTTATTTCCTTGGTAGAGCACCATCTTCTCATCTTCTTAGAGCGAGAAGTCAACAACAGCTAGAGCGGACATTGTTGCAACATACAAACCAGTAAAATAATTCCGGTTATTCAAAGTATTTCGAAATCCGAATCAAGTCATTGCAGATCTATGCAAACTTTTAAGAGGGTTTTGTTGGCGCTTGAAAATGACAATCCCGCAGATCACAACAACCGTGGAATAGATAACCTTGCAGAACTAAAAACAACCTCGAAGACTAGTTCTGCAAAACAGACAAGCCAAGCATTCTCGCGGAACTGAGCACTCAGTCCTGCGGAACCGAATATTTCCATGGTGCCGATCCTTGCTGCTTCCGTGTCGTGGAACATCCATCCTGGTTCCGCACCACTGTTGCCAAATAGACCGAACGGTTGATAAACCCATGTCCTTAGTGGGATGCCATGTAGCACCCACGATCAACTATCATGGCATGTCTTCGTGAGAGGAGGAGAACGTGGATGTTATCCCCACGAATAACGGTCAATCCGCTTGAGAACTACGAAACCTATGAGTTCTACGACACTCAACTGTAAAGTGGTTCCCTCAATAAGTAGTCCATCACATGACTAAAAACAGGTCTTCTTCCGATCCTTCTTCCAAATCCCACATACAAAGGAGAGACCTCCAAGGCCATAACTTGGTTAGCAGCATCAAGCACTACAACAGGAGATTGGTCTCGAGCATCCCCGATTTCTCTCATGCCACACGGTTAATTTAATACTCCAGAGAGTATATAGTGAGCAGAGCACAAAGAGAGGTACTTAATTCTAGAGAGTTTCCTTCGCTTCGTCATCAACAAGGAGTTGGAAGGATTTGAGAAGAGTTCCATTCCCGTCGAAGAAGCAACTTGGTACATATCGTCATAGATCGTCAAAGGAGCATAGTGATCGTGCGCTGATGAACACTCCACCGTCACACTTTTTCAGATCTCTGTATTTGCTGTAGATAGCTATTTGTAAGCTCTAGTGAAAGAGCTGAAACAACTCATGTACACATCTACAAACAAGTTTATGTACACATCTACAAACAAGTTTTCCTCTGTTGCATTCCATCGAAAAATCGAAAAACAACTGATAGCTAACGACCTATGATAACGGGGACTTGCATCTCAATGCTCGAGAACGAGAACGAGAAAGAAAATCATGATAGATAAACTCCTATGGAGCAATACAAACTCAAATTTTATTAATCAAAAAACAAAACTCTTCTCCATGCAATTCTTATTTATAATTATAAGACAACCTAGCTTAGACTCTGAGAAATAAATCTAAACAAACTCGGAAAATTAATAAAAAAGATACAAAGAAATTCTAATATAAAAGATCCAAACCAGACCCAAAATAGGACTAGTTGGCCCGGACCCAGAAGTCTGACGGAATTCTGGTTTTCCTGAGTGGGGGTATGCAGGAACCCTAAACTCTGCAGGAATCCTGGGTGAGTGTGGTCTGTGCTGTTTTGCCCTGATTGGGCTGGCCTGTTTTGCTTTAGCTGCTGCTCATGCTAACATGCGTCCTCACATATCCTTTATTATAGCCTCATTTCATGTCTAGTTAGGGCTACTCTTAGTTCTTGAAGCTCCTTTACCTAAGATCCTACTCCTTTTTAACTAGTGACCTAGTGGCTACCATTGCATAGGATTAAATCTACGTCAAACAATTTCTGTTATGTTACATTCAGATGGCACCTATACCTTCCTACTGATGTTATTTTACCGGTTCACCAACACTGACAATTTTCTTAATCGCCCAACATTCTGAATGATAAAATATAGTTGTCTTACAGTTGCCTTGTGCACACATTCTACACTTCACCTACTACAAGCAATCACACTTTTGGTTTTAGTAATTTTCATCTAGATAAATGGTGCCTTGCTATCAATATTATGGAGTTGAACAATTCCTCAGAGTATGTATCCAGTTGGATTGTCCCTTATTTTGTAGGTGACAACGGTTTCCTCTATTATTGATATATTTAACTTCATCGCCATAACCATTAGTGGTCCAGGTGACCAGTTTCCACAATCACTTGTTTCTCAACTTAACCTTGTTATTTGAAAATGAACTGTTTGAAAGGTAAATAAACTCTACAAAGTTTAAACTATCTAGAGTATGTACGTACATACATGCATCTGGACCCACACAACTATGGTAATAGTATAATGACGAAATTTTGCACTCTCTATCAATGCTAAGCCAACTTAAACCAATGTAACCTTGTATTTTCCCACTCTTTTGGCTCTGTTATGAACCACTGCCTTGATTTCAGCCCTTGTCATCTCCCATGCTGCGGATTGGTAAGTCAAAAAAAAAAAAAAATGCGGTTTCACTACGTACTTGGTCCGGGGCCATGGAACGAATAATCGGATTGCACGGTGGTTAAACGGATTACACGGTACATAGACTATTTTCTCATAAAATACTAGAAAAGTTCACATTAACATAATAAACCATCCAATAGTGATAAAATAAACACAAAGAAGTTCATATTCCATTGACTTAATAAAGGGGTACAATAACAAGTTAAACAACAAATAGTCTATAATTTTATTGCCGGGAGGACCTCCAAGATGTGCTGCTGAATAAGCTGCCGACCGCTTACTTGGATTGCTTTCTTAAATTTTCTGCGTTCTTGAGCCGCTTTCTGAGTACTTGGTCTAGTACTCAGCCACGGAATCTGCAGAATGGAACACTGGTTAAAAACTCTGGAGCTTTCTGTGTGGTGGACCAAATCTGCCTGTAACATGAATATGCTATGCTACTCGACGTAAAATGTGGTATGATAGGGGTAGGTTTCTTCAGACCACTTGCTTGCGTACACTAAGAACCAATTTGAGTACTGAAGTTACACTGAAACACGGTTATTGGTCCCACTAAAATCATCTTCAAATAAAATAATTTGAAGTTAGATCCAATTAGGTGAAGCACAACTCATTAAAACAAAACAAAGCTGTATGTTGAAGCCAGAGCTTATTAAGCCTTATCTTTCTTGAGCTGACAAAACTAGGAATGGCCAAGGCATTGCATTACATTTGGGTATAAGAAACGTTCCACGCCATCCCCCCAATTCTCTAGTAGGCATTCATCGGGTCTTTGAGGCCCACCCTTAGATACAAACATGGCTCCATTCTGGGAAAGATTAGTATACTGCCAAAGAGATCCGTGAGAGTGAAGAAGTCTCTTTGAGACGGCAAACAGAAAGAGCCAGTAAAGCAATGTTTATTAATATAGAGACCGTTACTGATGATATATGAAACAAAGTATGAAGCATTGCACCAAACGATTGAAGTGCAGCTTGGAAGTCCTGATGCACATGACTTGGGATTTAGCAGGCTGTTAAGCTAGCAAGGTTGCACTTCGCTGTCAGAGCATTTCACCGAGCATCTTGTCGGCACAGGATTTTGAGTCTCCATATGAGCATATCAATGGAGCCAGAGTGTTTCATAACTAAACAACTCCTTTCCAATCTATCTATGGTACGTGTAGCGGGGTAGGAAAGAACAGGGGTTTTCGGGTAACTGTGTCATTGAGTCATTTCCTCGAACACTTTGCAGGTGTCGAGAGATGCATGGCCCAAGCATCTTTGGAACTTGAACCAGATTGCAATGCATACTAGGCGTCGGGATGCCATAAAGGCAGGGGGTCACCAGCCAAGTTTCACTGTCGACAGGTAGAAGGTCTTGACTCCTGCCAGAAATGGCAGAAATAAAGATATACCATCCGTTAAGTCATTTTTCCAAAACACCTTGTAGGCATTGGGAGTACATAGCTGATCCATTTGAAGGGAGATTCAGAGAAAAACGAGACAGAGATTATAGTCTCTGAGCAAGGAGGGAGTTGGAGGCCACCATGTGCGTCAGAGAGTAGATCTGGTCGGAGGATATAGCGATGTAGTCATTTTCTCGGCTCACAAAGGGGCTACTATCAAGGCAATTTCCAACGCTTTCTAATGCTCGATGAGCCAAAATGCGGCCAGGAGACATGCTTGCGGATGAGCCCACGATGGTGAGCCGGAGAACACTGCTGAAGCACGTAGGAAATGAATAAGGTCATTGTCATAATTGATCTAGACGAGAAGGAGATGCCCGTGTGGTGATGGTGGGTTTTTCCCACAGACGGTGCCAAACTAATGCTACTAGCACCAGTCGAACATTGTGGACGAAGACGATGAACGCGAAGGTAGTCTCGGAAGAGCCGGCCGAACGCCATTAGGGACGCCATCGTCCCCCAAGACAACCTCCCGAGCTACTTGCAAAAGGTGAGGACTGGACGATGACCATGTGGGGTACCTAGTCAACGTCCCTCCGAAACTCAACTCAAGTTAGAACGGAGCATAAGAATATAGAGGAATAAGAAGAATGGTGCGAGTGGCCATACTCTCTTGAAGGTTATTTATAAAGAAAATGGGCGTTGTGGAATTTATCATTATGCCTTCATGACTCGACCTCCTTGAGATTGGTGTTCACAATTTCGTGGACATTGGGCCACTTTTGGGCTTAATTTATATATCCACATCATCAAGTAAGTGTTTGCCGTTCAGAATACATGACATTGTTCGTCTTAAATGTACCATGGGGACATCATTCTGGATTAGCTCCCAATTTGGGTCCTTGTTTTTAGAAGAAGAAATAACAACCACAATAATATCGTGGCTTGGCTTTCTAGGAACATGCCTCCAAGCTATATTATCTGGACTCGGGTACGTGCGTCGGGTACGGATACATATCCAAGAGTCAGGTCCTTCAAACTCATATTTGGAGGACACACAGACTCAGCTAAAAAGGATCCAAATTTTTGATATGAGTGGGGGGATATGCCTATTAAAATAAATATATTTGAACATGGTTTCATAAAAAGACAAATCATGTAATTAAATTTGCATGACTTCATAAAAGACAAGTAATTAAATTTGTACGGTTTCATAAAAAGACGTACTCTCTAATTAAATTTGCAAGATTTCATAGAAAGACAGTTGTAATTAAGTTTGTATGGTTTCATATATTTAAGTTTATAATTAAATTTGCATTATTTCATAAAATGTTATCATGTAATTAAATTTATAGGATTTCATAACTTTACTACCAATCTACCATATTAAAATAAACTATCTACTTCACTACTACATTAAAATAAACTATATATTTCACTACCAGTCTGTCACGACCCGCACCCGGTTTAGGGGCACGAGAGCGTGGGTACGTCCAGCCTACGCCGCAGCATCGGCGGTAGAACGCTGTCTAGGTCAAGTACTATCTAACAATCTCACGCTAGTATCCAACTCCATAAGGAGATTCGGATAATACTATAAAAATATTCACAACATACTCAATCACAACTACAGCACGATAGGAATTTGAAGAAATAAAAGAATACAACACTAGTCTAAGGACAACATAATCATACCTGCAATCATTAACTTCCAATCCCCAAGTGTGTCGGAACCAGTCTACTAAGGTCACAGTCTGGAAAAATATTTTCCAGTCAGGAAGGAGCAAAGTACATCTCTAATTAGCAGTTCTATATAAATGACATAAACTATGTAGCAGTTCTAGATGGAAACATACCAGATGCATGTATAGGTACGAGAATGTACAAGAAAAGAAATATACTGGAAATACTGTAAGTAAATGCAGGAAGAAAAACAATATGTCAATGAGCAAGAAACCTATGACTAAGTGTGTGAGTACTAGCTTTAACATGTGATCGGCTTGGGACTAGTAAACTCATTACATGGGTTAGTAGGGCTAACCGATGTAACAGTGAGGAGGCATGTAAACTCATTACATGGGTTAGTAGGGCTAACCGATGTAACAGTGAGGAGACATGTAAATGGTCAGGCCGCACCCGACGTGAGATGTGGGGTGAGCTATGGTGCATATAAAGTTGGGTATGATCACATATCTACACTAAAGTACTCCCCAAACCCCCCGACTGGTATAGTAGATCCAATCATGGTACGCTATGGCACGGGATTCCCTAGGAAGGTAGCAAATCTCTCCGGGAATCAGTGTCTGTACATGCACAAGATAACAAGGAAAGCAAGTCTTGTACAAGCTACACCATGAATAAGGAATAACATCTCATGACGAGATCCGTGTATACCAATCCGTGTAACCAATGTGTCAAGAACATAGATATTTACACTAGATACAGTGAACATAGGAGATATCATAAATTAGAAACTAATCAGAGAATGTACTTGCCTTGGGTCCTTAGCTGGTAAAACCAATGTCCTGTCCCAGAGTATCGTCTGGAGGAACCAACAGTCCTAAAAATATATCAAGTACAACATTTGCATCAGGTGCTACACTAACACATCACAAATACACGAACTTAGGGGCTCTGCCAGGCATGGCTCTAGTCAACTAGGTCATCTAGTAGGTTTACCAATTAACCATAATTTAATACATATATATATAGTTATTCCAAAGTATACAAAATAGGTTTAACTGTATGTACATAAGTGGAAATATATTTTATTTATGGGAAAAATTATACATCACTCATACATATAGACTAGTATACATGTACCAGAATACATATTAACTTATATTATATAGATATACATACATACCAAAATAATACTATACTATATACAGGTAATATACCAAAATATGTTT
The DNA here is from genome assembly GCA_036927795.1 of Iris macrosiphon. Classification (NCBI taxonomy): domain Eukaryota; kingdom Viridiplantae; phylum Streptophyta; class Magnoliopsida; order Asparagales; family Iridaceae; genus Iris; species Iris macrosiphon. The sequence goes on from JAYESA010000018.1 coordinate 73,593,177, forward strand.
TACAAGTACCTATATATCAATACAGTTTTTATATATATATACTATATATATATACCAAAAATGTGTTTATACATGTTTATATACATATAGGTACACATAGTTATACCAAAATACGGTTATATATACATATACACCAATATATATATTTGTATATATCTCAATCAAAAATCCTTATACATAATACATAACTAAATTATAACAATAAAACTAATATGCATATATATATTACCAACTTATTATAGGAAATTACTAAATTAATTATATTTAATTAATAGACAAATTACATAAATTTCCAAACTAATTACAAATTACTAATTTATTAAGAAATTACTAACTGGTTATTAATTAACAAATTAAATTAACTAAACCAAACTATATTAATTAACTACTGATTAAGAATTAATTACTAATTAAGAATATAGTTACTGATAAAAATAATTAACTGATAAAAAATAATTAACCAATTAATTATAACTAAACTACTTATAATTAAACTAATTAAAATAATTAACTGATAAAATTTAATTAACTGATTACTACTAAACTAAGCTAATACATGAAATTACTAACTAATTACATTAATTACTAAACTGAACTAAACTAAACAAATTAAATGTTATTAAACTAATTATATAATTAACTAAACTAATTAATCATTAACTAATTAACTAATTAACTAATTAACTAATTAAGTAATTAATTAATTAACTAAACCTTTATCACAGAATCAAACAAAGAAAGAGGAAAGAGGGAAGAAGGAAGGGGAGAGCTCACCTAGGGTTTCCTCCGGCGTCGGCGCGGGGTTCGCCGGGGTCGGCGTTCGTCTCGGCGGCGGTTGTTCTCGGCGGATCTCGGCGGCGTCTGGTCGAGGAGGCGGCGCTCGGCGCTCGAGGACGGCTGCGTCTGGTCGAGGAGCGGCGGCTTCGACTCGGCGGTGGCGGTCTGTTCGAGGGCAGCGGCGGCTCAGATGGAGAGGGTTTCTTTCGCCGGCGCGGTGGGGGTCCGTCGGGCAGGGCGGCTTCGAGGCGGGTGAGGCGGCGTTGACTGGCTCGACGCGGAGGCGGCTCCCCTGCCTTCGAGGCTGAGCTGGGAGGAGCGTTCGTCGGCTCCGACAGTCAGTCGGCGGCGGCGATGGCCAGATCTAGGGTTAGGGTTCTGGGTGTCAGGGTCTGGGTACGTGTCCGGGATGGACACGAGGGTTTGTTGTGGGGGACGTGTCCGGGGCTGGACACGGGGACTCGATGCACAGTGGATGTGTCCGGGTGTGGACACGGGAATCTGATGTAGTACTGTACAGGGGTGGATGTGTCCAGATGGTGTCGGACACAAAATCGGTTGTAATGTTGTCACTGGACACAGAAAATGAATGGATACGGTGGGACACCCGGGGTCGGACCCGAGGCCATCACGGCTGACTCGGTGATGCTGGACACACGGACACGAGCATACAAAAATGGTGGTGATGGCTTGTTGGCTTGGGAATTGTGGAGGCTAGCTAATAATTAGGAGATTAGGGTTTCTTGGGAATGGTGAGAAGAACTTAAATAGGGAGAGATGGTGTGGGTTAAAGGGTTGCGGGTTGGCCCAATAATGAATGGCCCAGAATTAATTATAAAAATGGGTTTCTCATGTGGGAAAAAATGAGGGTGTGCTGGCTAGTTAATAGGAACGGCAACTTGAAAAAATAAAAATAAAAATAAAGATTATAATTTCAGAAAATGTTTTTAGGAAAGCTAGCTAATTTCCAATTAGCTACTAATTAATACATTTTGCAAAGTCCTAGAAAGCATGACATTTATTTATTTACTAACCCAATAAATAAAAATTTATTTTATTTTATGAACTAGTCCTTTAAATAACTATTTAGTTAAAACAATAATTTTATGATTCAAGCCAATAAATATTTGAAACTAGAAATATATATTATTATTTATTTATTTATTTTGTAATACATCGTCATTTAGGAAAAATGATTTTTATAAAGATTTTTAAATTACCTTCTAAAATCAAACATCGTTCAAAATCAATTAAAAATTTTCAAGGAGAAATATTTTATAAAACTTGATATTTTAAAATAAATTAAAATCTAATTATTTTGGAAATTGGAAATCGGAGGTTACAAGTCTATCCACCTTAGAAAAATTTCGTCCTCGAAATTTTAGGGATGACTAGGATAGAAAAATTTGTTGTTCATAATGATGAATATTTTCCAAACAGAAGGAAACATGAAGAAAAAGAAAATATGGTTTAAGACAGGAATAACTTGAAGGAATCATGGCTCGGCCTTGAATCCTCTAGAAAGTTTAGGTTTGGGAAGTAGACACGATCATAAAAACAGATAATTTGAATAATGCACGTTACCTTTTCAAAGTAACTAAACCAAGGAAGACCCAGTATAATGAATGATATAGACATGAAAGTTATAGTTAATTCGAAAGATACGGTCGACAATTTGATTTAAGAAACTTAAATACATCCTTCAGAATGTAATCAAGAGACATCTAATCGCCTTTCTTAATTTCTAGGAAAAATAGTCTTTACTACCATCTGAAAATAATCCTTCCTTTTTATCCTCGTTCATTTTACTTTTCTCAATCTTGTGATTCATCATTAACTAATATCTATAAAAGTTTCCAATTCCACAAACTTTATTAGATTAGATCTTAGAATTTCTGAATCAAAATTTATTACCTGTCCAAAATCCTTATCATCAAATTCGAGTTTGTTTATCTTAACATCAACTATACCTCGATTATTTTCTTCAATTTCAAATGTTACTGTCATGGTCAAGATTTAATTTAAATCACAACCTCAATATACCATGATCTTCATTTCATTCCATATTTCTTTATCCGTATGTATAATGTTTCCGAATTTTGAACTAATATATTTTTTTTCATCCTCTGAATTTATTATCCCAATGTAAAATTTTTACTACTCAAATCCTCAATATTTTTAATTGAATTCCAGTCGTATCATAATCTCCTCAAATTTGAGTAAATAACTAAATACAAAATTTACTATCCAATCCTTTTAATTGAAATCCAATCAATGCATATTTATAAAACTTAAAAATCTGTATCCCAAAATTTAACTTTAAACACTCATCAATCATCTAACTCAAATTCAATTGACGCTTATTCCAATCTAACTCCTCATCCCGAGAATTTAATTTGACACTATTCCATTTACGATTTTATTTCCTGTTTTTTTTTTTTTCCTCAAATACTCAACGATGCGATGCTTCCAGTATCTTCAAGGCAACATTCATACTATATAAAATTTCTATCTTGCAATCAAATAGATAAAATGATAATCTCTCAAATTTCTCAAATTTTTTTTTTTTTATAATCAATTCAATCATATCAAGACCTCCTTAAAATTAATAAATCCTCAAATTTTTGGCTCTGTGAATTTCTTAATTCTCCCTTTAAGTAAATGTTTGTCCTCGAATTTCAATCAACCTCGATTTTCGCAAAAACAATGATTCCATCAACTCTGTTATAACAATCCCCTAAATTCTTTATTTAAATTCGCTCATCCATAATTTAATCATCTTGTCCCTTTTTGTCGGTCATACCCTTGTCATAGATCCTTGCTATGGTCAAACCCAAATGATCATGGTTTAAGAAAATTCTACTTACATCCATGCAATTTAAGAAAATATATAGGTCATGTGTCTTGTCACGGTATTTCAGTCTCTGTTAAGGTGTACTACTAGCTAAGTTCTAACAAGAAAATCACGAATATAAACCACGTTACTAGGGAATCAATCAATCAAAAGACGAAAAAGAACATTAGGAAAGAATAGAAAGAACCTGCTAACATATTACTTGCGGTATCTGCTATCAACCACTTAACTCTAGCACATTCACTAACAAATTCCTGTTCATGTCCACTGGTACCCATATCAACTAATCATATATTAATATTCATCTCTTATCTACCAAAAATTAATCCTCAAAATAATCGTCAAGGTTTAACTTCTCGATCAACTTAAAATAAAATGCATATACCTCCTCAAAATCAGATACTTCACATCGAAATAAAATTTAATCACTTCTAAAATCTCTGTAGCCTTAACTATGTTTATTGAATCAAATTTAAATCCTCAATATTTTAACAACATAGAATCTCAACTCCTTAAAAATTCTGAAAATTAAAAATTCATTTCCACCTTTTAATTTATAACTCCTCAATGTACATATCAGTGCTCACGGTCTCTGATACTCAAGGTGCACTCAATACCTATATTGTCTAGAACTGTGTACTAAATTTGTACTGCCCGAATCACTTGCACTATTACCTCCAATGATCAAAGTTACCATCAACTGTGTTTTCTTTCATAATTTCAATTTATGTCAACTGGTATATCATCTAATTATCATCACACCGAGTGCTTACTGTTACTAGCACCATTTTCAATAATCCTTGATATAGAATCATCGGCACCCTTGGTATTATATCACTAGCTGCATTAATGGATTATCTCATCAAGCTCATTAGACTCATGATCACCTGTATCCTCTATAACACTCATGTTTCTTTACTCTCATGGGTATGTGTATGGTTCCTCATCTCGATGGTTGTATATGTATTTCCTTCAATCCTTTAAAGCCTATTAAACTAATCCGTGATACGCTTCACAACTTCCATTACTAATCCTGATATTTCTCTACTTATGACATCTCATTAAACCCTTTATACATATACATTTCTTTACTTTTAACATTTCCGATATCAATCATCCAATTGGACATCATGCTCCATAAATCCTTAACACAATTCCCGGATACTTAATCGTTTACATAGATCACTCAATTACATAATTATGATTATCCAGGACGGGTAATTTGCTCTGATACTAACTCTGAGAACTATCACTGATACTCTATACTCTCCTTAACTCTCAGTCTCTAATGACACTACTCCTAGAATCATTGGTACAAGGTACTATACTAAGGGCTAACTCTAGATTAAAGCCTACTGCTCACATGTCCAACTAAGAAACACTTACAACTCACTAGCAACACAGTCAATACTAATACAAGACACAACAAAATTACAAGCCACTAATTATCATACTTAACAAGAAATCCTCAAGGAATAGGAGCTCAAGGACTGAATTGAGGACAGAAGGTATCTTTACTGCTAGTAAAGAAAGAAGCGGTGGAACAAAGTCCTGGAATAACAGAAATAGATAAGTCTTGGGATGATATTTTAAGAACCAATTTAGGATACAACCTGATAATCATACACGTCTGTCTGAAATCATGACACTCAGAATCCTCGCCACGCCAGTAAGCATAGATGCGATAAACGATAGGTTTCGTAACTAAGGTATGCACTCCATAATCATGTCGTCTAGAATCTTCGCCACGCCAACCGGTATGGCTGCGAAAGACTCTAAGCTTCATAACTATAGTATGTACATCCAAGTCAGGTTCCTACGTTCTCGTCACCACAGCTATTATGGCTGCGATAAATTCTAGGTTCCATAACCAAAGTAGACGTTTTACCTTCCTCACTGTCCTCATCAATATATGTCATCAGATGATACCATAAATCCTAGTCCGTAAAAATTCATCTCAATTTGAAATCAACTCAACAACGATACCAGGAATTAAAGTTAACAACTGGTCAACAAGAATCAAACTCAACAATGATACCAAGATTTTAATTTAAAAACTGCTCAACAAGAATCAAGTTCAGTAACAACAAGCGAGAGCGGGCGGAAACAAGGAAAAGTTAAATTGGAAATTTTAACAAGATTCTCAAGGGGTCGTCCCAGGAATCTCTCAAGAGTTTGTGATTGAGTATCCTCTCTCATCCTAGTATCCTATGTCCTATATTCTATAGCAGGTACGCAGTAGTACAACTAAGACGTCGCACTACCACGACATCGCACAGCTCGCGAAGTCTGACCTGCATGGGCCACCACTAAAAACGTGTCACGACCCGCACCCGGTTTAGGGGCACGAGAGCGTGGGTACGTCCAGCCTACGCCGCAGCATCGGCGGTAGAACGCTGTCTAGGTCAAGTACTATCTAACAATCTCACGCTAGTATCCAACTCCATAAGGAGATTCGGATAATACTATAAAAATATTCACAACATACTCAATCACAACTACAGCACGATAGGAATTTGAAGAAATAAAAGAATACAACACTAGTCTAAGGACAACATAATCATACCTGCAATCATTAACTTCCAATCCCCAAGTGTGTCGGAACCAGTCTACTAAGGTCACAGTCTGGAAAAATATTTTCCAGTCAGGAAGGAGCAAAGTACATCTCTAATTAGCAGTTCTATATAAATGACATAAACTATGTAGCAGTTCTAGATGGAAACATACCAGATGCATGTATAGGTACGAGAATGTACAAGAAAAGAAATATACTGGAAATACTGTAAGTAAATGCAGGAAGAAAAACAATATGTCAATGAGCAAGAAACCTATGACTAAGTGTGTGAGTACTAGCTTTAACATGTGATCGGCTTGGGACTAGTAAACTCATTACATGGGTTAGTAGGGCTAACCGATGTAACAGTGAGGAGGCATGTAAACTCATTACATGGGTTAGTAGGGCTAACCGATGTAACAGTGAGGAGACATGTAAATGGTCAGGCCGCACCCGACGTGAGATGTGGGGTGAGCTATGGTGCATATAAAGTTGGGTATGATCACATATCTACACTAAAGTACTCCCCAAACCCCCCGACTGGTATAGTAGATCCAATCATGGTACGCTATGGCACGGGATTCCCTAGGAAGGTAGCAAATCTCCCCGGGAATCAGTGTCTGTACATGCACAAGATAACAAGGAAAGCAAGTCTTGTACAAGCTACACCATGAATAAGGAATAACATCTCATGACGAGATCCGTGTATACCAATCCGTGTAACCAATGTGTCAAGAACATAGATATTTACACTAGATACAGTGAACATAGGAGATATCATAAATTAGAAACTAATCAGAGAATGTACTTGCCTTGGGTCCTTAGCTGGTAAAACCAATGTCCTGTCCCAGAGTATCGTCTGGAGGAACCAACAGTCCTAAAAATATATCAAGTACAACATTTGCATCAGGTGCTACACTAACACATCACAAATACACGAACTTAGGGGCTCTGCCAGGCATGGCTCTAGTCAACTAGGTCATCTAGTAGGTTTACCAATTAACCATAATTTAATACATATATATATAGTTATTCCAAAGTATACAAAATAGGTTTAACTGTATGTACATAAGTGGAAATATATTTTATTTATGGGAAAAATTATACATCACTCATACATATAGACTAGTATACATGTACCAGAATACATATTAACTTATATTATATAGATATACATACATACCAAAATAATACTATACTATATACAGGTAATATACCAAAATATGTTTTACAAGTACCTATATATCAATACAGTTTTTATATATATATACTATATATATATACCAAAAATGTGTTTATACATGTTTATATACATATAGGTACACATAGTTATACCAAAATACGGTTATATATACATATACACCAATATACATATTTGTATATATCTCAATCAAAAATCCTTATACATAATACATAACTAAATTATAACAATAAAACTAATATGCATATATATATTACCAACTTATTATAGGAAATTACTAAATTAATTATATTTAATTAATAGACAAATTACATAAATTTCCAAACTAATTACAAATTACTAATTTATTAAGAAATTACTAACTGGTTATTAATTAACAAATTAAATTAACTAAACCAAACTATATTAATTAACTACTGATTAAGAATTAATTACTAATTAAGAATATAGTTACTGATAAAAATAATTAACTGATAAAAAATAATTAACCAATTAATTATAACTAAACTACTTATAATTAAACTAATTAAAATAATTAACTGATAAAATTTAATTAACTGATTACTACTAAACTAAGCTAATACATGAAATTACTAACTAATTACATTAATTACTAAACTGAACTAAACTAAACAAATTAAATGTTATTAAACTAATTATATAATTAACTAAACTAATTAATCATTAACTAATTAACTAATTAACTAATTAACTAATTAAGTAATTAATTAATTAACTAATTAACTAAACCTTTATCACAGAATCAAACGAAGAAAGAGGAAAGAGGGAAGAAGGAAGGGGAGAGCTCACCTAGGGTTTCCTCCGGCGTCGGCGCGGGGTTCGCCGGGGTCGGCGCTCGTCTCGGCGGCGGCTGTTCTCGGCGGATCTCGGCGGCGTCTGGTCGAGGAGGCGGCGCTCGGCGCTCGAGGACGGCTGCGTCTGGTCGAGGAGCGGCGGCTTCGACTCGGCGGTGGCGGTCTGTTCGAGGGCAGCGGCGGCTCAGATGGAGAGGGTTTCTTTCGCCGGCGCGGTGGGGGTCCGTCGGGCAGGGCGGCTTCGAGGCGGGTGAGGCGGCGTTGACTGGCTCGACGCGGAGGCGGCTCCCCTGCCTTCGAGGCTGAGCTGGGAGGAGCGTTCGTCGGCTCCGACAGTCAGTCGGCGGCGGCGATGGCCAGATCTAGGGTTAGGGTTCTGGGTGTCAGGGTCTGGGTACGTGTCCGGGATGGACACGAGGGTTTGTTGTGGGGGACGTGTCCGGGGCTGGACACGGGGACTCGATGCACAGTGGATGTGTCCGGGTGTGGACACGGGAATCTGATGTAGTACTGTACAGGGGTGGATGTGTCCAGATGGTGTCGGACACAAAATCGGTTGTAATGTTGTCACTGGACACAGAAAATGAATGGATACGGTGGGACACCCGGGGTCGGACCCGAGGCCATCACGGCTGACACGGTGATGCTGGACACACGGACACGAGCATACAAAAATGGTGGTGATGGCTTGTTGGCTTGGGAATTGTGGAGGCTAGCTAATAATTAGGAGATTAGGGTTTCTTGGGAATGGTGAGAAGGAGAACTTAAATAGGGAGAGATGGTGTGGGTTAAAGGGTTGCGGGTTGGCCCAATAATGAATGGCCCAGAATTAATTATAAAAATGGGTTTCTCATGTGGGAAAAAATGAGGGTGTGCTGGCTAGTTAATAGGAACGGCAACTTGAAAAAATAAAAATAAAAATAAAGATTATAATTTCAGAAAATGTTTTTAGGAAAGCTAGCTAATTTCCAATTAGCTACTAATTAATACATTTTGCAAAGTCCTAGAAAGCATGACATTTATTTATTTACTAACCCAATAAATAAAAATTTATTTTATTTTATGAACTAGTCCTTTAAATAACTATTTAGTTAAAACAATAATTTTATGATTCAAGCCAATAAATATTTGAAACTAGAAATATATATTATTATTTATTTATTTATTTTGTAATACATCGTCATTTAGGAAAAATGATTTTTATAAAGATTTTTAAATTACCTTCTAAAATCAAACATCGTTCAAAATCAATTAAAAATTTTCAAGGAGAAATATTTTATAAAACTTGATATTTTAAAATAAATTAAAATCTAATTATTTTGGAAATCGGAGGTTACGCAGTCTTCCGATTGTTACCATGAAGGATCCGATTATCACCATAGAGGATCGGATACGGATTCCATATCCATACCTATGTCCTATCGGGTGGACACAAATACTTCTCCCTAAAGTGGAGACCCAGGTAATGTAGCCTCCAAGATATGAAATAGCGAGGAGGAAATATGGATGGTTCCTAATATATTATGTAATATGTATCCCTACATGGGAAAGGGAACTGGTTTGGTTTAAATCAATTAATAGCAAACTAGGACATGATTGGAAGCAATGGAGTCTTGAAAGGAGATGGTATGTGTGAGTTGTTGATAAGAGCGACTGATGAAACAACATGTATAATAGATCGTTATAATATCCAACTTGTGTAGCAATGGCACATCCGTAGCTACTAAGTTATTTTGCCCCCTTTTTTGTGTGATTGAATTGTTCAAAGTTCTCAATCAGGTATCAGTTTCTAAAGAACAGTATTCTTGATGATATTTGTTCGATAAATGCCAGTATCATGATATATATTGTTCATGTGCAGGTAGTGCTCTCTCCTAGTACAAGGCATCTGGTGCATCATAGCCTTTCATTACCGTCAGAATCCTGTAGAAGGCGGTTTTCTATAGGATACTCAATAGAAGCGTCAGCTGCTGAGCATTTCAGTGAAGAACCAAAAAAGGTTGCCAGCTACATAAAAGGTTTAGTAGACTATCTATGGGAAAGATCTCCTGGACCAGTAAAAGGATTCCCATGGATGGAAGCTAGGTCGATGGCTATAGAGCGGTTGCTCATTCTTGGGCACAAGGCTTTCAAATTTTCTTTCATTGCACTGTTTGCCATCAGTTCTGCGTCGGATGTCACCGCGGCAATCTTGCTGAACAGGGAGCTGATGATTCCCCTTGCTCTCTTCATAGGAGTTGCGCTGGCAGATTTTCTTAAGGAATCCTCACAAGATTTCTACCAAAGCATGATAAAGGTATGAACTCATCGTGTGTACATATTTCCTACTGTATTTAGTAGTATCGTGGTTTCAACTCAGACATTCCCATTGCTATGAAACAGGATAAGAACAGTGCTACTCAACTTTGGGGCGTTGGATTATTTTTTGTGCTGCTTAAGTTGATTTCTTTGTGCTTCAACGTGCAAGGAAGGTTGTTTCTCTCTCTTACCGGCGATGGAGGATTGATGCAAGTATTGTGGTTAATGAAAGAGATGCAGCAGACTCAAACAGCTGATGGGCAGGAGTCTGTACCGCAGGCTCCCATGTCTACTTATCCAGATGACTGAACTAGGGATATTTCTGCAGCTGGTTAAGGAGATCTGAGAGGAGTTTAGGAACCAGATGATGCTTTGGTATGCATAATGTGAATGAAATGTCTCCAGTTGAATATTGTACTTGGTGTCAAACTCTTGGTCTGCTTTATACGAATATTCATGTGGATAAAAGTTGGTAGATGGATGTTTAGCCAAGCGTAGACAATTTTGATGTTGCTTTGATAAAGCATAAATATGTTCATTAAGGAGACATTGGGTATTTGTTTCCTACATAAAAACTGAGAGTATCTACATTATAGAATTTTTCTTTTTCCAGCGCATGTTCATGTGCTTCAGAGTCCTTCAAACTATTTTTTCCCCCAAAAAAACCTGGACAATGTTTTGATACTTGCTGCAGTGTTTTTCAGTGGTTGCTATAATTTTGAACCGTTGTTGCACAAACAATTTCGGCCTTATAGTGTTGGAGTGGATGGGGTTCCCAACCAATGTGAAAAATATTTCGGAGTTGGATTGAATATTCCTACATATAATAGGAATACCTCAATATATTTGGATTGTGTATTTCTACATATAATAGGAATATGTCAATTGATTTAAATTTGGATTGGATATTCCTACATATAATAGGAATGTCAATGTATTTGGATTTGTATTGGATTTCCTATATATAAAAGGAATACTAGTTGTGGGTTTGAGGCTATATATATTAGGTGTTTTCTAGTTCTAAAATATATTTCATATCTCAAAAATATTGCAAAATGAGGCAATAGTGCTTTTACAACATTGGAAGGAGATGAAGAGATTGAAGGCTATTTCGAAGAGGAGATCGATTTCGGGTAATTCTTTTCTCGTCATCTCCGTTCTTCGTTTGTTTGTGATCTGTTTTATATTTCAAAGAGTTGTGGTGATCCGTTTGGATTAGTGAGAATTTTGTAAGGAGTCGGTGTATTTCTTATTTCATTAGTGGAGGCTTTTCAGGGTTGGACTCCGATCATCCCGTGGTTTTTTTCATTTGAATTTTTCACGTAAAAATTTCTGTGTCTGCGATTTGTGTTTGGCGTTTTTGGTTTGTGTGCTTTTGTTCGGTTCTCTTGCAGGGCTCCTTGGTTTGGGGAACGATTTTCGTGCTTTCATTCCTAACAAAGTGGTATCAGAGCCAGATTTTAGAGTTTCAGAAGGGTGTGAGGAGTTGACAGACAAACCAGGAACGAGAGATGGACGCGAAGCCGGTGCGCATGGTAAACCTGAACGGTACCAACTATCATTATTGGCGGAGCAAGATGAATGATTTATTGTTCGTCAAGAAGCTCCATCTTTCAGTATTTGTGTCTGAGAGGCCCAGTGATAAATTCGAAGAGGACTGAAAGTTGGAGCATATACAGGTGTGTGTGGATATATCAGGCAATTTGTTGACGAGAACGTGTACAATTATGTTGCCAATATTGAGCAAGCGAAGACGCTATGGGATAAGCTAGAATCTTTGTATGCAAAAAAGACCGGGGTAAACAAGCTGTTCCTGATTCGAACGATGATCAGTTTGCGGTACAAAGATGGCACGTCTGTTATGGATCACTTGAGTGAGTTCCAGGGCGTGATGAACCAGCTATCCTCGATGTGAGTCAAGTTCGACGACGAAGTACATGGGCTATGGTTGCTGTATACATTGCCAGACTCATAGGAAACCGTACGAGTATCTATGACCGCTTCTGCTCCGGAAGGCGTGGTCAGTCTGGAGTTTGCCAAGAGCGGGGTACTGAATGAAGAGATGCAGAGATGTTCTCAGGGCACTTCATCCACATCCCACTCAGAGGCGCTAGTTTCAGAGAGTCGCGGAAGGATCAAGAGCAGGGGTCTAGGTGGTGGTAGAGATAAGAGAAGGGGCAAGTCCAAGGGTCGGTACGAGGACTCGGAGTGTTACCATTGTGGCAAGAAGGGCCATATCAAGCGGAACTGTTTTGCTTGGAAGAGGGAGAAGAAGGGCGACAAGGGGAAGCAAAGTGAGAACACTACAACGGCGGCCTCGGCACATAGAGGCGACGTGATCATTGTAGGTGATGAGGTAGTTATGAACCTCGCATGCGATAAAAACTCTTGATTGGTGGACTCAGGTGCTTCAGCGCACGTATCTCATAACAAGGCACTATTTGCTACTTACACAACAGGCGACTGTGGAGTGTTAAAGATGGGCAACGGAGATGTGTCGAAAGCTGTTGCTGTTGGAGATGTGCATTTGAGGACAAAGACGGGTGCATTTCTTGTTCTCAAAGATGTCTGTCATGTCCTGATATCCGTTTTAACCTGGTGTCGGTTGGAATGTTGGATGAAGAGGGTTTCTTCAACCTCTTCAGGAACGGTCAGTAGAAGCTTTCCAGAGGTTCGATGGTGATTGCCAGAGGAAGCAAGAAGTCCAGACTCTATTGTATGGAAGTGAGCGCACATGGGACACATGAGGTGAACGCAGCTACTGATGCGTCTACTGAGTTGTGGCACATGCGGCTCAGCCTTATCAGTGAGAAGGGAATATGCTACTTGGTGAACAGGAAGGTGATTCCAGGGCTAAAGTCTACAAAATTGGAGAGATGTATGCACTGTTTGGCGGGAAAGCAAAATATGGTGTCTTTCCAAAGTCATCAAAGTTCAAGGAAGCCGACGTTGCTCGAGTTGATTCACTCGGATGTCAGTGGTCCTATGAAGGTAAAGTCCATTGGTGGTGCTTCTTATTTTGTGACTTTTACCCAGGAAGGTTTGGGTCTATGCCATAAAGACCAAGGATAAGGTGTTGCCTACTTTCAAAGAGTTTCAGGCATCTGTTGAAAGGGAGACGGGCAAGAAGCTACTATGTGTTCGGTCCGACAATGGTGGCGAGTACATTGGTCCCTTTGATGCTTATTGCAGAGAGCAAGGAATATGACACCAGAAGACTCCACCAAAGATCTTGCAGCTCAACGATGTAGCGGAACACATGAACAAGCGCTGATAGAGAGGGTACGATGTTTGCTATCAGAAGCAAACTTGTCGGGTAGCTATTGGGGTAAGGCTCTTTACACTGCTGCTTATATTATTAATTTATCTCCTAGTATTCCTTTGCAGGATGATGTGCCTGACAAAGTATGGTATGGCAAAGAGCCTTCATACAATCATCTGCGAGTGTTTGGTTGTAAGGCCTTCGTGCATGTACTGAAGGACGAAAGATCCAAACTTGAGCCGAAGACGAGGCAGTGCGTCTTTGTCGGCTACGGTTGGGATGAGTTTGGCTATAAACTCTACGATCTAGTGGGAAAAAAGCTATATAGAAGGAGGGACATAATTTTCGTCGAGGATAAGATCATGACCAATACTCAGGATTCCGAGATGCCTTATGAGGCTAAGGAATTTCCTGAGTTAGAGTCATTTCGCTTTGAGCAGTTTCCAGAGGACATCGCAGAGGATCCAGTTATGGGGGAGCCAGTACATAGAGTTGCTCACAACCTTGTTCATCAGCCTGCTAATGGTAGTCAGGGTGACCCTCAGGAGGATGAGCATGTCGAGGAGGCAGTTCCTTAAGGGGAGGAGGCTGTTGATATACAGCCAGCACCGGTGGTTCCGTTGAGGAGGAGTGATAGAGAGCGTCGACAATCTACAAGATAGTCACCAGGTGAGTATGTGCTACTGACTGACGGGGGAGAGCCCGCAAGTTTTGTAGAGGCTATGGAAGACGAATACAGGCAGGAGTGGATGGAGGCTATACAGGAGGAGATGAGTTTCTTACATGCCAACTCCACTTATGATCTGGTACGATTGCCAAAGGGCAAGAAGGCTTTGAAAAATTGATGGGTTCTCAGAGTGAAGTAGACAGATAATGCTACTCGCCCTCGATACAAAGCGAGGCTGGAAGTTAAAGGCTACGGTCAGCGGAAGGGCGTAGATTATGATAAGATATTTTTGTCAATCGTCAAACAGTCGCCTATTCGGGTAGTGCTAGCATTGACAGCCAGTTTTGACTTGGAGGTCGAGCAGATGGACGTGAAGACGACATTCCTCCACGGTGATCTTGAGGAGGAGTTGTACATGGAGAAGCCAGAGGGATTCTGTGAAAAGGGCAAGTCATACTTGGTCTGCCGGTTGAGGAAGAACTTGTATGGTCTAAAGCAGGCTCTGAGGCAGTGGTACAGGAAGTTTGAGCCATTTATGGGAGAGCATGGTTATGCACGGACGACGTCGGACCACTGTGTATTTGTGAGGTTCTTTACCGAGGATGATTTTATCATTTTACTTGTCACGACCCTCACCCGAAATTGGGGCACGAGTACGCGGGTACGTCCAGCCTACGCCGCAGCATCAGCGGTAGAACGCTGTCAAGGTCATGATTCTATCTAAGCAATCTCACACAAGCATCCAATCTCCATAAGGAGGCACGAATGACGCAATATAAATGAACAACATACTCAATCACATAACCACAACACGATAAGATATCGAAGAAATAAATAAGAACACAACACAAGTCTAAAAGTAAATAATCTAACTCAACAATCATCCATGTCTCAACAATATGCCGGAGACAAATCCGGTACCAAAAGAACTGCTAAAAGAACTAACTAGACAACTAGTGATTCCGGCTAGACCTCCCAGAATCACAACTGAACTACCAAGTCCAAGTCCGCAGCTACTCACCATATGGTCTATAAAGTGTCGGATATCGGTCCTCTAAGGCATAGTCTGGAAAAATATTTCCAGTCAGAAAGGAGCAAAGTACAATCTTAAATAACAGTTCCATTTAATTGATAATGACTATAAAGCAATAAATAGATGATGCTATATACTGAGAGAAGACAGTGAATAAATGCAATGGCAAAATGAAGAGACGGGCAATATAGGCAATGTGATACAGTCAGTACATATATGGAATGAAAAGAAACAAGGCACAATATCATATACGGGTAATGTAGTATATGATCTAAAATAGAGAACTGTAATCTATTCTAAGTGTTTGAAATGGTAGTTTCGAAATGTGATCGGCTTGGGAACATGTACGATAGCTATATGGACTGGCTAATCATATGTGAGGAGCATGATTAACACTTACATTGTTCTATACTTGCATAATAAGGATATGATCACATTTCTCACTAACTACTTCCCCGCCCCCAACTAGTACTGTGGATCCAATCA